>JADHZB010001918.1:10779-22538 GCA_015657535.1 Nephromyces sp. MM_2019
TGTTGTTGATTATATCTATACACATATAATATGTATACAAGTGTGTGTGTGTGTGTTGTTGATTATATCTATACACATATAATATGTATACAAGTGTGTGTGTGTGTGTTGTTGATTGTATCTATACACATATAATATGTATACAAGTGTGTGTGTGTGTGTTGTTGATTATATCTATACACATATAATATGTATACAAGTGTGTGTGTGTGTTGTTGATTATATCTATACACATATAATATGTATACAAGTGTGTGTGTGTTGTTGTTGATTATATCTATACACATATAATATGTATACAAGTGTGTGTGTGTNTGTTGTTGATTATATCTATACACATATAATATGTATACAAGTGTGTGTGTGTGTGTTGTTGATTATATCTATACACATATAATATGTATACAAGTGTGTGTGTGTGTGTTGTTGATTGTATCTATACACATATAATATGTATACAAGTGTGTGTGTGTGTGTTGTTGATTATATCTATACACATATAATATGTATACAAGTGTGTGTGTGTGTGTTGTTGATTATATCTATACACATATAATATGTATACAAGTGTGTGTGTGTTGTTGTTGATTATATCTATACACATATAATATCCTATGTGTTTTATCTTTTTTTTTTTTAAATTCATTATCTACAATAATAGAGTTGAATATACACATACACATACCTAATCTAGATAGATGTCAAATAAACACACACACATCAAATTACACACAGTTCAAATCACAAACACTACACACAAAATTACACACTGAATTCTCCCATAATAAATCTACACATCCCTTAGTGTGTAAAATTACACATCACCTCTCGATCCATTGGGGCATGTACACTTTGAAGGTGCTTGGCCTTGGCATTTGGCGTGAGGAGGGCATAGGGCACCAAGTCTGTGTTGATGGATACACATATCCTTGTCTATTGAGTATACACACACACACACATATATTTAGCAACTGAGTATACACACGTACACACACATACACACACACACATACTCATAAAACATACATACACATACTCATAAAACATACACACACATACTCATAAAACATACATACACATACTCATAAAACATACACACACATACTCATAAAACATACATACACATACTCATTAAACATACATACACATACTCATTAAACATACACACACATACTCATTAAACATACACACACATACTCATAAAACATACACACACATACTCATAAAACATACATACACATACTCATTAAACATACATACACATACTCATAAAACATACATACACATACTCATAAAACATACACACACATACTCATAAAACATACACACACATACTCATAAAACATACATACACATACTCATAAAACATACATACACATACTCATTAAACATACATACACATACTCATAAAACATACACACACATACTCATAAAACATACATACACATACTCATAAAACACACATACACACCCCTCCCCTCCCTTCCCCTACACACACACACACACACACACACATACATGGAAAGGCCACACTAAAAGTATAGAGATCATATCTTAATAATGATTCTGAATATCGCGCATCTCGAACTTCAATCATCAACGTAATTGTTAAATTTGGTTTTGCACTTTTAACGAGTGTTGGCCACAAATTTTCCCTACTTTCAAAAAGTGTGATTTGCAATTCACTTTTCCGACCATATCCTGTCACGAAATTATATGATTTACCTTTGAAACCCTACACACACATATATATATATATATATATATATATAATAGAGTAAGGTAGAAGTGTGTCTATATATATTGGGTGTAAGCGTGCGTGTGTGCGTAGCTGTGTGCGTGTGTATATATATATTGGGTGTAAGCGTGCGTGTGTGCGTAGCTGTGTGCGTGTGTGTGTGTGTGTGTAGTAAGAGAAAAATGTATATATAAAAAATAAAAATAAAGTTTATATAAATAAAAACCCGTGTGTATGACACGTGTCTACCTCCACATGCGTGTGAAAGTACACAACACACACACAGATAAGGTCAATATAAATAGCCTATAGTGTCACACAGATATACACATCTGCTTACCACAACCGTACTAGGATTCTTATGAAAATCATTAGGTACAATTGAGGCAATATATTTAACATCGGGATTCCTATCGGATCCATACCTATAAATTCTAAAATTATAGGACATAGGTGAAGGACTGAGGTAATGTCTTAACATTGGATTTGTCCATGTGTAACGGAAAAAAAACCGCGTTGAGTATTGTTGGGTTGCTTTGAGACTTTCTGAACCCTTATAATATCTTAGTTTACCATCTTGGTATACAAAACTTTGTTTCTTTTCAGCACGATAATAAAACCATCTATTTACCCCCTCAATACCTACACACACATGTTCAATAGGGTGTATACTAATTCAAATATAACGTCGTGAAATGTATATACACACATTGTGAGGGTGGTGGGGTGCACAACTTGTGCGGTGGGTGGTGAAGGAGTGGGGTGTATGTGTAAGAGTTGTATTTGTGTATGGGGAGGGGGAGAGAAATACAATTTGTAAGTAAATAGGGTGTAGGTATATGAGGTGTGTGTATAGCTGTAGATAACAGTTTTTAAGTGTATGGTGTCTGTGTGTATAGGAGATATGTGTTTATGGGGTTTGTGTTTATGGGGTGTGTGTATGTACAGTATTGTGGATACAATGTTTTTGTACACATCCTTTGTGTGTGTGAGGTGTGTGTGTATGAGGGTATACATTTTGTGTGTGTATAGCATCTTTAAGGTTTATGTGTAGGTTGTTATGTGAATGATTAAAGTTGTGTGTCTATGGCTTGTGTGTAGTTTATATATAATTTATGTATAAAGTTTATGTATAAGATGTTTGTGTATGTTTTGCTTGCATTAAGTAGTTATATGTTGTAAGTCTATTGTATATGTGTACATAATTTGTCATTGAACATTTGTGTGTGAATTTGAAAGTATAATCGTATACTATATATAACCAATATATATATACATACATAAATATATTCATTTAAAATTTATATAATATATATAACATATCTTAATCAAAATGTGTGTATATATATATTTATTAATAAAAATAATTTCATAATACACACACACATATATATACACATAAAAATATATTTCACTTATTTTATGTCAGTGTGTGAAAATGTTATAAATATATATATAAATATAATATATCTATATATATAATAGGTGTTGCTATGCTTATATTTATGTAATATAAGGAATATAATAGTAAGCACAAATTTATGTGTGTGTAACTATTATCTACATCTTAATTATGTAAATATAAAAATATTATAAGCTTATTTTTGTGTGTGATATATCTATAATTATACAAGTAACCATATTATGAGTATATTAAGCATATTCAATATATCTTATATATGTGTATTTAGGTAATTTATATTTAAGTATTAGATATGCACAACTACACCAATATGTATACAATTATATATGTGTGGGCTTAAGCCTTAAACTTATATATCTAAATTTATATATATATATATATATATATTAATATGTGAGCACCAACTTTAGATATATACAAACTACATACAAATTTTTCTAAATAAGTTTTTTGTGTACAATTTAATGTATACAAATCTATAGGTGTGTGTACAATACTTGAATATATACAAGTACAAATATATATTAATATAATTTGTAAGTAAAATAGTGTATATATTAACCTTGAGTGCTGAGAAATGCAAACAACACGACCCAAGCCATTATAAACACCTTATTAAGCCCCATTTTGTTTGATACAAAATTAGAAGGCTTTTAAACTTCAAAAAAAAAATCAAACTTTGGTGTTTTCTTAATTATTTCATAGATGTTTAGATAACATATAATGTGTGTGTTTATGTTTGTAGATAAATATATTTCAATGTGTGAATAAATCAAAACTTTTGAAAATTCTTGTTAAATTATCTGAAATTTTTTTATGTGTATGTGCGTGTGTGTAAACATTTCAATATCCAATAAAGAAATATTTAAGTATGTGTTAAAATGTATGAAATTTAAGTATATTTATCCATTCAAATGCTAAATATTAAATCTTAAAGACTAAATATAAAAATTTTAAAATTTGTTTGAATTAAATAAAATTTCAAATATTTTTTTTAAAAATTATTTATTAGCATAATGATTATATCATTTTCTATATTAAATATCGTTTTAAAATTTTTTTCAAAATTGTTACTTAGATACTTTGAAAAAAATAATATGCCCGAAAAAAATATGCGTGCGTGTGTGTGCGTGCAGTATGTGTGTGTGTGTGTGTAGTGTGTGTTGTGTTGTGATGCATTGTGTTGCATTGAGTCATATTATGTTGTGTTCTAATACATATATATATTATTTAAGTTAACACTTTTTGTGTTATCTAGTTATTATATCATTAGAATCCTATACATAGTGTTTAGAATGATTAGGTTAATTTTTCTAGTTGCATCCATATTAACAGACGTTTGATATAACCTTAAATATATATATAAGTACACACACTCAGTTTCTCATTCAAAATAAAAGAAAAAAATTCAGCTATTTTTCACACATGAATAAATATTCACACGTTTTATTAACCCGTATACACAATTAAAGCAATGTTTAATTATGATAAATATGATTATCTGTTCTTCCAATGTAAATTATATTGGATTTTAGTATTTTATATTCATACTTTAAGCAAGACTTATACACACACATGCTTGCTTTTATTCTTAACTCATTAAAGTATACATTAATACCAGTACACATAAAATATCGATATATAACTTATTGCTACTTAATGTTTTAAAACAACACACACACACATTGTCATAGTTTTTTCTAGTTGAACTTTGCATAAAAAAACAGATTCATTAGTGTAAATTTTTCTAGCTAAAATTCATTTAAGAAAAACACACACATATTGTCGTTATTTTTCCTAGCTCAAATTCATATAAACAAATACACACACATGATATGATAAATAATTAGTTATAGATGTTTAAATAACTTTGTTATTTTTAACTCTGGTGCAATGTACTATTTCATAATTAAAATTTGTATGCATATAAAATTTCTACTCACACATAGTATTAACACTATTCAATTTATATAACATTACTATAGTCATAAATTTGTACACATGGTTAAAAATTTAACTAGTATGCACATATATCTTACACTGATATTATATATCAATTCTATATATTCACACAGTTTGCTTGCATACTATTCAACTTGTATATGCTATTCAATTTATATATCAGTCTTATATTTATAAACAAAATTTCATACATATATTTTAAATATAAAGTTTATACACATTAAATTTTGCACAATAAAATTCCATAAGCACCAAAAATTCACACACCCAAAATCCTCACACATCAAATTTTACACACACCTTAATTGTAGTAATTAATATTATAAATAACGTATATAAATATTCTAAGTAATAATTTTGCACAATTCTTATAATATATTTTTAATTGAAAGAATCAAAATATTTTGTTAAATACACACTTTGTCAATACAAATTAATGATGAAGTAATTCAATATGTGTGAGCTAAGTAAATAAAACTAGAATATGCAGTGTGTGTAAAGTTTGTTCAATGTGTGTAGAATATCTATACACAAAGCTAAAAAATATATATTATGTGTTTGTGGACTATTCAATATGAGTAGACTAAAGACAAATTAAAGGTATATATTATATGTATTCAGAGTATACACGGAGTGTACCTTCATAAAGTTACAATGTTTTAAGATGTGTGTAATTTTATATATTAGGTGAAATCATGACATCTCGAGTAAAGTTTATAAATATAGAGTATAAGTACATGTGCCTAGAAATCTAATGAGTGATTTACTAAACAAATTTTTATGTGCGTGTGTCTAATTCTGTTTTTGTGTGTTTGAAACTATAGAAACTGAAAAAATTGTGTTTATATATTTAATTTTGAAAGATTTATGTGTTAGCCAATATAATTAATCGATTATCTAACACATACACATACACACAATTTATGAGTTAAATAATCAATATAATTATGGATTATCACACACACACACACACACACACATAACTCCAAAATAAGTTATAGAGTATGAAAGTAATTAAAAATGTTATGAGTATCGAGTGTGTCAGTGTAATGTATATATTGTGTAAACTCTGAGGTTAACTGTGTAGTTGTTTTATATTAAGTAAGGTTACCTCAAGTTAAAATATATATGTGTAAAGATATATGTGTATTTGTGAAAGTGCGTAAATATTTACTTGTGAACTTTAGATGTTTACAAACATGTGTATAGATATTTATGAATGCTTGTGCATATGTAACAATGCATGTAATATAAGCTTGTATCAGCAATGTGTGTGAACAACTATGTATCTATGTGTGAGAATACTTTTTTTTTACCAAAGCTATGTGTGTAATGTATATGTGTTAATGTGTCTATATAAGTACATGACAGGTTAATAGGAGGGAGGTCTATAAGAGGGTAATGCTAAATTTTATAGATTAGCTAATGTCTTACTGTTCATATATTTGTGTGTATGTATGAAGTTATGCATAGAGTGTGTAAAAATTTTAATTTTTTTTATTGAAATGCATTTTGAACTTTTGTATAGAACTGTGCGTTTGTGTGTGTATGTATACATCGTGTGTGTGTGTGTGTGTGTGTGTCAAGTGTATGTGTGTTTGTATATGTTTTATATTTGTGTGTATGCATATCTGTTGTGTGTGTGTGCTTGTGTTGTATGTGTGTATATGCGTTTAAAGGCTAAAATAAGTAAGGCTCGTTTGCATTAATTGCAAACATTTGCGAGACAAAAATATATGAACATATTATTGTTTTTCTAATGAAATTTTGTGTTTAATTTGATTTTAAATTATTTTATGATATTCCAACACTTCTTGGAGTTTATTCAATCAATTATCTTTACACATTAAAAGGCTATATATATATATATATATTTGTTTATATTTTATCTAATCTCTCTTTTATTTATAAATTTTTCATCCTCTTAAGATTATTATAAGCATAAGAAGTTCTGCTTGAGCCTATGATTACACGCACAAACCAAGTAAACAATTACCATAACACCTATATACCACACACACAGAGCCTATTGATATCCAATATTTATCTTCACACACGGTACTCTAACACAGAGTACATTTTCAAACTCTTTTTAGATTTCAACACACTTTATCAACACTTATTTTTACACACACACACACTTAGGAGATATCCTTTGAGATAAACTCAACCAACTATTCAAAATTCATAAACACATTTTAAACACACATGTATAAGCACTAAAAATATACATTCATATACTTTAAACATACACACAAATACTTGTACACAAACACCTATATAAAAATCCGATACACACCCCTATACACCAAACCTATTTACACCCCTATATCCCAATACACCTCCTACACACCTATGCACCAGTCCCCTTCCCCCCTCTCATACATGTATTACACACATAAATAACACACATACGCATATGAATAACACACATACACACATGAATAATACACATACACACTTTAATATTACACATACACATGAAAATTATACACATAAATAAATAACATATACATAATACTTCTTTAGAGTAAACCAACATCTAATTTTACATATCACCTCCATGAACAACCGTCTCGATGAATTATTAAAACTTACTTCAACGCCCAATGCGCTGAATTCGATTATAAACAGCCAATTTGATGGCTCAGATGATATTGGCCAAAAGGAGGATATGTGTGTAGATGAGAGGAGTCAATTGTTATCCCCTGAGAGTTCAACAACTGACTCAGACTCCTCCCCTATGAGAGAATTCGCACAAGTATGGTTATGAGGTTTCAAATGTGTGTGTGGGGGGGGAGGGGGTGTGCGTGAAAGAGTGGGTGTGAAAGTGTGGGTGTGAAAGTTTGGGTGTGTGTGTGGGTGTGGAGACGTGGGGGTGTGTGTGTATGTGTGTGTATGTGTGTGTATGTGTGTGTATGTGTGTGTATGTGTATGTGTGTGTGTGTGAATGCGGATGTGAAATGGTGGTGAGTGTATCACTTTATAAAGGAACACATACACACCTCTTGGATGATCGTAACATTTTTAATGTGTACACGCTGTGTTGTTGTCGTATAATTCTGTACTTTGTCTCTTATAGCTAATGCCACCATACGCAATTGACATATTACACACACATGCACATAATTAAATATATATTACCTACTACACACACTCTATATATCTCAAACACATACACACGGACGTGTACATTTTTGAACATATATATCACTACATAATCTATATAGCTTATATAAAAACACATACACACTGAATGTACATACTTAATTAAACATTCATTCATTTATTGTTCAAATAGATGGTGTGTGATGAGGACGATATTGACTCAATGCAAAATTTCAACAAACGTGTAAATTCTATCAAATTTCTATTGCGTCAAATTTCATGCAATTTGGACAATTTATCGAGGCTTAAACATCTTATTATACACAGTGTTTCACCCACTAAAGAGAAGAGTAAGTTACACACCTTAATGTGTATTCATTATGTGTATTTTTGGTTTAATTTGTTTTAGTTTGATATATATTTGGTTTGATATGTATCTGGTTTGATGTGTATTTGGTTTGTTGCATATTTGATTTGAAGTGTGTATTGATTAAGTGTGTTCATTTTAATGCGTGTATGTACCCTATCTCCTTGTTACACATGATGACTTTTTTCATGTGTATATACATGATATTTTTGTATATACATGTGTGTATGTTTACATACTTCTGGTATACATCTCATACAACTACTCACACACACACACATTCAGTGTGTGTAATGGTTTGTGAATAGTATGATATATCTACATACTCTACACCTTGTCACACATTAGATTACTCTTCTCGATTGGAAAATTTGATAGAAAACACGCAGAAAACAATATCACAGACACAATACACACTAAGTATGACTAGGAAAGACCATAATGAGTATACACACACACTAGGCCAAAATAACTTCAACTCTGAAATTCAAATGAGGCAAAATATTATATTTGGCCTGTCCAAAAAATTCAAAGACTGTGTTCAAGAATTTCGAGTTTTCCAAGCAGAATATAAACACCAAATTAAAGATAAGGCTATTAGACAAATTAAAATTGGTGTGTAAAGTATATGTATACCTATTACAATTGTTATTGGGTCACAATTTGTGTGTATGATTTTATATGTCGTTATGTATGTAATTTGGGGTATATGTATGTATGATTTTTGTTGTCTGTGTGAACTTTTGTTGTGTATGCTTGTGTGAATTTTTATTGTATGATTATATGTAATAGGCGTGACTGTGTATATATGACTGTACATGTGTGAACCCTATTTATCTATTATTTATATATCTATGTGATTTCTTAATGTGTAAGGATATCTATGATTGAGTAGTAAACTATTTAGCTGTGTAAACTCATTTTCAGTAACTAGATTTAGTTTACATATACTCTATAATCCTTACATCAGTAATTTGAAACACTACCCCTACATGCACACATTCAACCACGTTTCTAGCTCTCAAAAACATAGAAAAAACATATACATCCCTCTTTCATATACCCAGTTTTACAACACCACTATAGATTACATCTCTATTTATCTTATTATTGGTACATGTGTATTGTATCAACACATTTAAACATTCTGTGTGTATCTATATAATTACACAGTAAATCCTGCTATCAAAGACTCCGACATCCACCTTATTTTAGAAAAGGGAGAAGACTCTTTTCAAGACGTGCTTACACACTCTTTGATTGGGGTAACTATACTATTATAATCAACTATAATTAATATTATATTAAGCTTTCAAAAATTAATTCTGAATTTATAAATACACACACATATATATTCTCTTGTTTGCACTGTATGTACTATATATAGGATCCTGATTTCCACAATTTGATTGCTAAATCCAAGGATATAAAAAAGATAGAAACAAGTATAACACAAAACGATATATGTCAATACTAATAAATGTGTATACTTAATCACTAGAGTTTACACTATAAAATTAGATGAGCTTGCTAAATAGATATTTTACACACATTATGAACAACACATACATTAACTTGAAAATATCTACATTTATTATATTTATACACACTTTTTAATTCTATAAATCACACCAACTTTCACAGATGTACAACAACTCCACCAATTATTTATTGAGGTGGCCGAATGTGTAGAACAACAGGATGATGCAATTGATCATATAGAGATTAGTGTAAATAAAAATAAAGAAACTTCTGGTGTGTGTATTATCAAATATATATATGTGTGCATTTATTGATATACGTTTGAAATCTCTGGTGTGTATTATCAAGCATATATATGTATGAATTTATTGGAAAAAAAATAATTTATTTATAAATACACTTATAAAGCTAGATTTCATACTTGTCTTATCACCTAAACTGTTTGTACACATTTTCTTAATTTAGATAAGGCAATCTTAGAGTTGGAAGAGGCTTGTATGAAACGTGAAACTCATAGAAAGGTAACTAACCTTTATAAATTACTTTACACTCACAAATGGAATTTTCCAAGATATCTACCTATATAACTGGATATATACATACCTACTTAAAACTACATTATGAAGAATACCTTTTACATACATCTTCGTATCTATGTTTATGTATGTGCGTGTGTATTGCAGAGGATGCTTATATTGACCTGTAGCCTAATTATCTTGTCAATTTTTATCCTAACACGAACTTTTTCACACATTTTACCCCTCTTAAAAATTTAATTTAAGTCAAAATATTACCAAACGACTATAAATAGATACTTCACTAGTAAACATCAATTACTCATTAATTATATACAAGGATACCACAATTTTTTTTGCTTCCTACACACTATATCTAACATAAAACACACATTATCTCTCACCAAAACATCGGTTAACTCCAATGTTTTCCAAGAATTTTTTAATTTTTTGAAATTATTTTATTTTTTTATAAATTTTTCAAAGCTGTTTCTTGAGAGGATAATAAACATAGGATCATACACATATGAGTCAAACTTAAAAAAAAGTATGCTTAAACATATTGTTAGAGAAATATCATAATTTATTTCAATAACAGAAAACTATAACACATAATAAATAATACATTATCCACTTTTCGGAGAGGCTTTGCCACAGTTAGTAATCCTTAAGAACTTGTAAATAAAATCTCTTATTTCCAATATGTAAAGTATATTCAATTCGAGTTATCGAATGAATCATCAATTCTATCTAATTTGGTAATCAATATTTTTAATTAGTATTTTTAAATTTAGAAATAACAAGTAGTTTAATTCATTATAAATAATTAGATTATATTAATGATTATCTTTATGATACACAACATAGGTATTTGGATCAAATTACAAATGAACTTGTTTTATGTTTACACTCTTAATTATTCAATCTATGATTACTTGTAGGATTAAATAAGTCAATAATATTTATTTTTTCTTATATATGTGTGCCTTAATTTGATTATAATATTATTAATATTATATTGCTGTTTATTTTATCTCAATCATTAAAGATTTTTGTGGTTATTGCTAAATTGATTAAACAAGATGTTTTGTTACATGGAATTCGAAAATGATTAATTTCTATATAAATTGTACAAGTTAAATATGTCGATTATATATATATATA
>JADHZB010001919.1:0-16084 GCA_015657535.1 Nephromyces sp. MM_2019
TCTGATTCTACTGGTTTCAGTGTGTGTGTATCCACATCTTCAGCATCTTCTTCTTGTTTTCTTGGTCTTTGCAACATAAGAAAAGTTTCATCGGTTTTTTCCGGTGAGTTAGAGACTTCAAGCTTCTTTATTTTTGTGCTTTGAAAGAGAAATTGAGAGGCCTTTGAGGTAGCTTCAAAATTGCGTGGCTTCACTTTGATAGTGTGTTTTTCTTCCGGGAAAACAGCGTCATTTCCGAAACTTTTAGCATCTGAATCAAGTCATGGAGTTTGGATGTTATTCTAGCTTAACTGATTCGGTTCTTTTCCTCAGAAAAAGTGCAAAAAAACCTACAAAAACCTAAACTCCACTTCGATTTTCCTTAATTTAGCAACAATCCCACTACATTTTTGGTAGTTTTCATTGCTTCCAAAGTTGATGCAGATTTTTTGTTGTGAAATTTTGCTTACTTGACTTCATCCCACGCAGCATTCCTTGACTTTTTTGGGTAATGAGGGAAATTTCAGGGATTTCGCTTAGGAGTTGAACAAAAACTGTAGGCCAAATGATTTCTGCAGAGGTGCACACACACACGCAGGTATTATTATAGGAAACTCTGCAGATGCACGATTTTTCACAATGTCTTTTTTTTAAACCTCATGCTAGCTAGATTCTCTCCTTTTTTCAACTTTGGGTAAGGTTAAAAAAACGAGGATAATTTTATACCCAACCATAACTATTCGATAAAAACACAGTAATTAAGTTTTTGCTCTTTTCAAGTTTGATTGCCTGCTGAATTTTAGCTATAAAGCGAAAAATCGCCTTCAAATTTCACCTGCTGAGAGCTGCTTTGTCATTAGATAGTATTGACAGTTTATTAACTTCTCCAGGAAGGTTACAAAGGTATTTTTATTCGTCAAGACACGCATGTTCTTCTTTTTCTGCGAGAATTTTTTCATTAGGATAAGAAGCAAAATCATAAGTTAAGCCTAGCGACGGTTTTGCAGTGCTTTTGCTTTATTATTTGCTATTTTTTGCAAAGAAAAGTGCTTTTTCGGAAAAAATTTAGAAATCCTCAGCTGCTAACTCTTGAAAGATCCTCCTATGTAGGTTTGCTTCTACACTGGTGTTTGATGAAGGATTTTACTAGTAAATTTTGCAATAAAAAGTGGATTATATAACCGAAATACGAGATATGAGAACTACACACGGAATAGCAGAATCGTACACAGAGAATGACGCGCACACAGAGAATGACGCGCACACGCACGCTCACCCACACAACTCAATCACACAAACCCAGCAAACCTTATTAGTGAGACACTCACACTGAGACACACACTCTGAGACACACACACACTGAGACACTCACACACTGAGACACACACTCTGAGAGACACACACTCTGAGACACTCACTCTGAGACACACACTCTGAGAGACACACACACTGAGACACTCACTCTGAGAGACACACACACTGAGACACTCACACACTGAGACACACACACTGAGACACTCACTCTGAGACACTCACTCTGAGACACTCACTCTGAGACACACACTCTGAGACACTCACTCTGAGACACTCACACTCACACACACACTCACACACACACACACACTCACACTCACACTGAGACACTCAAACACACACTCACACTGAGACACTCAAACACACACTCACACACTTACACACTCACACACTCGCACACACACACTCACTCACACACTCACACACACACTCACACACTCACACACTCACACACTCACACACACACACACACACACACACTCACACACTCACACACACACTCACACACTCACACACTCACACACACACACACACACACACTAGTCGATGCTTTAAACAAGCCACCAACAGCATATTAGGAGCTCTTTTGCAGTTTTGCTTTGCTTTGATTTCCTTCGGAGATGGTTTTTGCTGCTTACCGTGGTTCTATTCGTTTCCCATTTAAATGATAACTCAAGCAATATATACGCTGTGATAGAGACTTGAGTAGATGCTTCCAGGATATCATCTATGCTAATGGCATCTATATCTATTATTTGCTGAGGCAGAATCAAAAACTTCTTGGCTAGAGAGTCTAGCTTTTCTGAAAAGAAAGTATAGAAAATAAAATGATCGATTTTTGCAGGAAGCTTATAGTTGTGTGAAGAATTTCCGGATTTTCTCAGCAGAAATCCAATTTTTTTCTTAAAAAATTGGATTTCATCTAAATTTCATCAGTAGCTAGAAGTTAGAAGTTTTCATCCTACAAATCGTACTTTTTTTCGTATCCACTGTGTGCTGAAAAAAACTCTAAATTACCTCTTCTTCGCGAAATTGGATCTTGTTTGGCTCTCAAAGGGCAAATTGCTGTAACTTTGATATCTTCAAGGTCCCAGCAGAACTTTTTACGCTCTTTGATCTCAGAAGGAGATGTGTGTGTGCAGTGTTTTATTGATTTTAATGATGCTGCGAGTAGGTTTGCGAGACTTGGAAGCTCGAGATCATCCCAAGGTGCAAAGTTCATACTATTCAGTGAATCAGCTTGCACCTTTCTTCTGATTTCTGGTTTCACCTGTATATCAAATTGATCGCCAAGTGATTTCATCATGGTATATACGTAGATGATCTGCTTTATAAAATTGTGTGTGTATTTTTTTTTTTTTTAATTAGTAATGCATGGATGAGCTATTTTTTGAGTTTTCGATGCGAAATAGGCTTTTAAGCAGATGAAGAAGAGCAAGGCTTAGACTTAAATTAGAGGCTACTGAATCCAGAAAAAGGATCAGTTTTTTGTAGAAAATTGATTTAGTCGTTTGAATTTAATAAAGCGTGGATTTTTTCGTGTATTTAAAGTATTTTTTTTGCCTCCTTTATGTGGAAAACGACTAACCTTTTTCAGTACATACTCCAGCATAGTAGCGAAACCGAATCTGCGTAGAATAGCGAGTTTTTAGAGGGGTTTTATGCGTTAATTTTATGCTTGTATCTCATAGAGTAGTAGCGTGGTAATGCTATATAATATTATTCCTTTTTAATCTAGATATCTTCACTATTTTTCGCAATTATATAGCACTTTTTTAATGTTCAGAGGCTTTAATAGGTAGCTACGCTAAGAATAACTTATTTCCTCAATGAAACTACCAAAATTCAAATCAATTCGTGCATTCCTCAAATAGGGATTTCCTCCTTTATATCAATAAGCTTTAAAAAACGAAAAAAGTCCGATGGTGGCACGTGTGTGTTTTGTCTGCGAAATTGCTTATGAGCATTCAGCTGGAGTGCGTGTGTTTGTGTGGCTTTTATTTGGTTTTTAATTTGCTCATACGCAAGATTAATGCTTAAATTATGTGTTAAATTTTGCTCATTTAACTGATTTAAAGCAGAATTGCTCGGCATAAAGCCTCAAGAAAGATCGAGCTCAGATTAAAGATGAAGTTAGCAAGTCTACTCTTGAGAGTCTCTTTGATTTTTGATGTGCGCAAAAATCCTTATATAACACGCACACACCTATAGCACTCTGTGCTGCTATAGCATCTTCATTTTGCATATTCTTTGCTTTATTTTAGGCAGCATAGTTTATTCTTTGAATGCAAAAGGAATTTGCTAAATGATTGGAGGAAATTTTTTTTTAAGTTTACAGCTGTCTACCTGCTGCAGGAGTAAATCAACTCAGTTGTTTGATGGAATAGCTGCAAGGTGATTGCTATGCAGCTATTATAGCGAGCTTTGTTGATGCGTAAACTTGAATTTGGTAAGTCATCCTTTCTTCTATCTCGAAGTGCTATGGGACCAATCATTGAAGAGCCCATTTCTGTGCGATTTTCGCAGTCATTGATGCTTGGCATACCCACCAGATATTTCGCATAGCTTGGGCACGAAAAATAAGTGGAGTATATAGTTTCTTTCAACCAATTGGGGATTTCTGGGTGTGTGAGTATAATATCGAATTGGCCGCTATCTTCACTTTCACCTATAATGCCGAATGGTGGCATTATTGCTTCCTCTTGAAACTCATTTTGATCAGCTTCATTCTTTGCATAAAAGAAAACTTGTCCCTCTCTTCTGAACATTTTTGTCACATTCGATCCCGGAGTTATTAGACCCTGCATCCTTGGTCTTTGTAGGAGATAGTGAGGAGGAGAATACGACATCCTCTGAGAGAGTTCAGTCGTTAAACAGCTTGTTTCGCTTTCAAAGTGTTTGTTGCTGCTGTCTCCATTCTCAGAATTTCTATCGAAAGCGTCTGCCTCTTCACGCTTGAAAATTCCGCGAAAAAAGTCTGCTTCTCCTCCCACATAATGAAGATTTTCTTGAGTTAATGGGAGGCTTTCTCTGCAAAGCTCAACTTCTCTTGAAAAACTCTCGAACTTGGAATAGTCTAATTCCTCGATAATTTTTTCATCTTGATGTTCGAGTTCACTGCTATTATTAAATGAACTCTCTTTGAAGCTGGATGTGAAGATTTTATCAGAGCTCATTCCCTCTAAAGAATCTGCTACTGCACTGCTAGATAATTCCTTAGTATCACTATTATGAGCTGAGTTAGTTCCGTCGTTCCACTTATTTTCTCGGGAGGGTGTGGTGCAGTAGCTTTTTTCTTTATTCATATATATTTTCTCTTCATTGATTTCCTCAATAATAGCTCCTCCGCGCAAATATGGTTGTGACTCAGCTTTTTGAGTGAATTTTATAGGTAAAACCGACTGCTGGCAACTATAGAGATCATTTTTCTCTAGTGTTAGTTCTTTTCCCAGGACCCTGCAACGGGCTCTGCTGAAGATTCCTTGAGAAACTTCTTCCTGTCCTCCAATTTTGTTCTCTATGATTTTAAGCTGCTTATTCGACATTTTCTGTGATTCTGACTGTGATTTTTCCAAAGTGCTGTAATGCTTCCTTGATATTTCTAATGGGTCAAACCACACAGGATCTAATGGGTCTTCTATGTGCTCAACATGGTCATATTTTCTTTGGAAATCCTCAGCCTGAAATTTACCGTTTTCAAAGCTTGAATCACCCATGGCAATATGCTTTTCTTCCAGGAACTCAGCAGTGTCATACGGACTGCAATCTCCAGTGCACTCATTTAAGACTGAGTCGTCTTCTTCTTTCACTTTGTAGCTGAAGTTTGAGGGTTTCTCTGCTAGCTTTTTACTAGGAATTTCCATTGTGTTTTGCCTATCAGAGGGTAGCTTGGAAACCGTGGAAAATACTTTATCTACGTGTTGTGATTTTGAATTTCCAATTTGAAGAGATTCTGTGAATGCTTCATCTGGTAAAGATGGCTTTACGCAGATCTCTGTAACGGCACCTTCGGATAAGCTTATTCCACTCTTTTCAGACTTGATTGTTCCACTTTCTTCGCACCCTGCCAGTATACAGCTGCTGTTGCCAACAATTTTTTCTTCTTGAAGCAAATCATTCTTTTCAAACAATTCATGGACTTTTTTCTCTGTAACAGGCTCTTTATTCTCTTCTGTATTCTGAAGTAATTTCGGTTGTACGTTTTCAACAGATTCAATGCTTTTCTCTTCAGCAAGTAACGGGATTGACTCGCTTTGGCTTTCTCTTTCACTTCCATATTCTGTGTGTGAATTGGCTTCTGCATCATCTGTGTTTTCTTCGGTCCCACAGCTTTGATCCTCATTGATTTCTTCCTTGCTCCTCATAGCTGTATATTCATAGTTGCTTTCACTACTTGGTAATGAAAAGGCAATTGAGGAACTTTCAGCTTCATCACGGGGAGGTTTCGCAGTGTTGACATATTGCATATTGCCGAGATCTTCAATGTCTTTTGTATGGCTTGAATTTTCAGATTCTCTCACTTGATCAGCTTCAAAGTTTTCACAAGATTCCTCGTCTTCTAAAGTAGTTAGATCTTCAGTTTTTGCAACTCTATGGCTCCAAAAGAATCCGCCAAAAATACTACCAAAAAATCCATTTACAACGCTTGCAGCCGGCTTGGTACCTTCGATAGAATTTTCTTGTGTTTTCATTGAGTCCAGCTTGTTTTGAAATTTCTCATGATACAGCTCCGCCATTACATTCATATCCTTTGAGCCTGCAGCTTCTTCTTCTATTGATAAAAAATCATCCATTTTCAAGACTTCTGGCTGTTCAATTTGCACTATTTTGCTTATAGTTGGTGGTTTAGGGTCGCTTAACAGGCTTAATGATGGCCGTAATAAGTTTACTGCAGAAAAAACAGTGAAGAGTCACTTTTCTTTAGAGAGCTTTTATAAAAGGAAACTGCTTTTCATGTTCAAGAAGCTACCTTTAATGTTCATAACACTACCTTTACTGCTCATAAAAGTGTTTTTACTTCCACTTAGACAAGCAATTCTCGCGACAAACAAGCTTTTATAAGAGATTTCGAGTTGCACTTTCAAAGAGAGAAGATTTTCCAAGTATTTGACTACTAAATCCCTTTAATATTTGTTCTATCAGCCATTTTTGAGCAATTTGTTTGAGTTTTCTTATCCTAAATCTTTCCAATTTTAAGATTAATTTAATCCCATAAAACTGTTGAAAAACATATCCGAAATTTTTTTGAATTCCTAAACTAAACTTTCCTACTAATCCTTTCGCTTAAGCAGTCTATTATGGCTTTTTTCGGCAATATTTCAGCCTTTTAAAAGGTAAAGATGGCTTAAGAAAGCTGAAGATAACCCTTCGTGAGTGGAAAAACTTCCCCTTGTTAGCTATTAAAGCGTAAAAAAGAACCCTCGTTGAGACACAAGCAAACTTTTTGACATTTTTCAAACTCCACCTAGTAAAGACCTTGACAAGAATTAGGAGAAATTATATATCTACGGGATAAATTCTATTCAAATACCTTGCTTTAGTTCTCTCATCTTTTTAAAATCTGCTTCTATGTAATTGATCATAATCCTTCCGAGCTTAACTTGTTCTATGTCGCTGATTGGAAGATTTTGCTTCTTCAGCTGCAAAGCTTTTTCTGAAATCACTAAGGATTCACTTTCTTCCACTCTTTCCAGGTTGAAAGTTTCGATAGGCTTCGTTTGCTGGGAATATTCTTTTTCCTCTTCTGTTTCTCTCGCAATCACCTTATTGCTATTGGTCGATGCATCGCTATCTTCTTCCAATGTTGTCGCCAAATTTTCATTCTTTACGTTTAATACGATGCTGGTCTCGGAATTTTCGTTGCTTTCATCAGGAGTTGCAATTTGTTCTCCCCTGGATTCAGATGCAGGGCTTTCATCATTCGTTTTTTGTGAGGCACTGGTGTCGTGCTCGTCATGGTTTGCCTGTGGTCTCACAGCATTGCGTGCATTCAGCAGCATATTCTTGCATATAGGCGTGAAAGCCAAGCCTAATGCACAAATCTCCTTGCTCGCTTCCATCTAGATAAGTCTTAGGCTTCGTGAGAAAAAAAAAATTTTTAAGTTTTTATGTTTTCCAAAACTTGATGCTGAGACTGAATTTTGGTTATTCTCAAGGAAGCAACTGGTAAGTTTGTGTTTTGTGGGGATCGTTTGCAATCACTTTAATAATGATATCTTGGCCAAGCAACCTAAAGATTGCAGCTTTATTTCCACGAGTGCATCTATTTTTAATCTTTCAGCAGATTATACCGGTAGAGGCTTTATTGCACAGTATCTGGGGAATTTCTGCTTTTTTCAGCTGTAAAATTATCCTGATGGAAAGAAAGTCGCATTTTAATATCAAGTTGCTAGCTCTTCTGGTAGATACAAGAGCAGTGCCTGTGCTAGGAGTAGGCTGCTGTGAGCAGTTTTCGGTTTAGAGTGCAGAGTGTAGGGGTGGAGGTTGCAGAGTGTAGAGCGTAGGGTGCAGGGGTTCAGAGTGCAGAGTATACGGTGCAGGGGTGCAGGGTCCAGGTTACAGGTTGCAGGGTGCTGCTTGCTGACTATAATGCTTGCTGCTATAAAAATAGTTTATCTGTTAGGAATTCTGCGTCATCACTTTTTCCACAAGCTTTTCCGAATAGACCAAGTATGTTGCCACTCTCACATCACCTTTCAAGAAATTGTTTTTCATTTCTAACTTACGGTGACAGCATCAGCATGGCAGGTAAAAAGTTATGAGGTAATTCTTATGCTATGTGAAGCTTTCCAGTCTAAATTAGGCTTGTGATTCCATGCAGTTACCCTTCATTAATGTGTTTTTCATATGAAGATTTTTTGCATTGACTAAGTAATATTTCTTTGGAAGATCAGCTCGATCAATTGGTATAAAAATACGCAATGGAGTGGTAAGTGACGCTATGGCAGTGGCTGAGCTTCATGGTGATGCTTTTCAAGCTGGAAAGAGTTCACCCAAAGTGAAGTCACTTTGCAAATCTTTTATGCAATATTATCCTAGTAGCTCATTCAAGTGGTACCAACGATGCAGCTACCCTGTTTTAGTTATTAAAGACTTTTTCTAGATGATCTTAGCTGCGTTGCATTCAATCGTCCCCAAATTTATTCTAGTTGTGCAGCTAGCCAATCATAATAAAAAAGCTTTGCCATCTATGTCCAGAGAAATACATCACTGTCACCGCTTACATCCAAAATACGAGTCTGCAAGCTACCAATACATGAAGCAACTTGAATCAAAATCGTTAGTCTCTAAAGCCGGAATATTTTTTTGTATTCATGTTATACCCTCGATGAAATTATGTACTATTGTGCAGAAAGCTTATACTTTATGCTCAGTGAAGTGGCCAGCTTTGCGGCATTTACATCTACTACTTGTTGCTGTTGGCCAAAGCTTCCAAATAAGGGAAAATTATTGAGTCCTAAAAGATGATTAATATCTTGAAATTGCTGCAAAACTGGCCATAATTTTAGTGAAGGCGGCCATTATCCGTAGAGTGAATTCGTAAAGCTACGCGGGAATGTGCAAGTTAAAAGCCCCTCAGGTTTCATATCAGTAACAATCTGATATATCCAACAATTTGTAGCGTCCAAGAAAATATGTGCTGCAGCAACTATTATTTACCTAAAATAGGACTTTCTCCAAGTATATGCACTTCAGACTTTGCTTTCAAAACTTAAATACAACTAGCACACCTTGTTTCGAAAATTACATACGCTAAACTAGGGTAGAAAGGATTTTTTTTTTTGAGCCACACAAAAGCACCATCGAAACCATATACTTGGAAACTGTAAAGACTAGAGAGTTTCCTATAATCAAATGCTGTGGCACAAAACATTTTGCGCACTAAAGCTCACAACAAACTTACTTTTTATGGTGACAACTGGCCTGTTCATCTAATGGCAGTAATCATGGAGGTGATACACGCCTTAAATCCCGAGTGCAGCCTATTGCTACGCTCGCAAAGCAGAAAAGTTTTGCCTATCATACAATTCTAGTAGTGTGTAGCACGCAGGAAAAATTTTTCAGCAACATAAGTCAGGCGTCAAAAAGCAAGTTGGTTAGCATCCATAGTACTAACTCAAAAGCTAAGCTCTGATGGAAAATTATGACGGGAATTAGTCGGAGGTCCACATCCTTAAGCGGGGCTGCATTATACAATCACAGCCATTATTTTTAGGGGCATCTTATCAAGTCCTGTATCTGAGGTCTACTTTATCGCTTGATTACTACTAATCAGTTCACGTCAAAAAATTTTCAAGCAGGAACTCGGCAAAAAAATTGCCACTAGTGTTTAAACGCGATAAATTTGTCTTGCTGAGCCTTGTAAAGTCAACAAATTTTTTTGTCACTAAAAGCAGATTCAAGCTTTTAAGTGCAGTACCGCTATTCTCAACAACATGAAGTTTTACAGTGCGGTATAATTTGATGGTTAAGAAAAAAAAGTTTTGTATTGCAGCATATTTTTAGCAAATAATAATGTAGCAAAAAGCAACTCAAAAGCTAAATTAACATTAATGATTTTGTACTGCGATGCATCCAGGGCTGCCCTTGCATGCCTTAGCCAGTCTTTCAAAGAGTCCAGTTGCAGCACAATCATCCATGCCGTGGCTACTGTTTGGAAATATCCTTAATTTTTCCACCCAACACACGGACAGCAGAAAAGTCAGCATGAGAACGCTTCAAATTGATGTACCAGCTCCGAGTGTGCTCTGTAGGCGCCTGCACTCTAACAACCTGGACAAGGGAATTTTACTGGTTCCTAAATAGGTTACTGGACCTGGCTGTTCAGACCAGAAAAGCGGGCGCGCCCTTGTTAAATGATGTCACAGCGAAAGAATACCCCCATAATACGATCAGTTACCGGATACATTTTTCAAAATCTACCAGAGGTTCTCACTTCTGCTGTTTAAAGATTGAATTAAGCGTATTGCTGGTCCAGAATTTCCACGTTGTTTACGATAAAGAAGAAAGAAGGAAATTTCGTGGCGACATTTTTTGTGTCTTTCATGCTAAAAGAGGTGCTGCAGCACATAGCTTAGAAGACGCTAGTTGCTTGTTCAAGGGGGTGCCTTTTGAGATAATCTGCCTATAAGCTGAATGAGGCAACGCCGCCACTTGTTTGCTACACACCAGTACTAAAGTATGATGGCTTCCTTGGTGGAGCGACAAAAAAGACACCTGTTTTGGTAGCCAGCATAGCAAGGAATCGCTAAGGGATCACATAAGAGCAGGTCAACCCCACCCTGCCAATCTGCATAAATTATCTATTCTCTCATGGGTTATACGAAGTGGTGCCGCAAGTCTAAACATATTTCGAATGTGTGCTGTTGCTAGACTGAGATAATCAACGTGTACTTGCAAGCTGTCAAAACTGCACTAGTCACTGCATGTGGTGTACGCTTTTTAGTTGTACACAAATAGGAACATTTATGAATGCTAAAAGGGTAGCTTAAGATTCTGCTATGGTTCATTGAAATTTGCTTCGGCGCCACGCAGAGATAAGCTCAAGCTTTTACAGGAAATCATACACTGTGAGTAAGTCTAAGCAGAGAGCAAGCTTAATACTCGTTATTAAACCTAAAGTTAGCGGATACGGATTTTTCACGGTTAAGACATTCTCAGAAACTTTGTCGTTCAACACATTTTGTGATGTTAAAATGGGAAGTCATAAATAATAAATGGGGCCTGGCATTTTTTACCCGGAACTAGCAGCTTCGTGGTACTTTCTAAGCACATTATAATCTTAGTGGACCCCAGGCTACACAAGTATACCAAATGGATACTTCTTCCTTCGTGGTCATATGATATAGCAAATTGCTCTAGGCACAAGCATCCCGGATATGTTTGAAGAGACTATCCGTTGTTTTAGAGGGGTGTTTATCCAATAATCTAATGAAGAAAAAGGACACGACTGGCCGATAGTGCTGACTCTCGCAAAGTTGAGGGCTTCCTAGCAACAAACCGTAGACATGGGATTTAGTGAGGTATTTGTGGGGTAATCTAGCGAAAAATTCCCATTTCTCCATTTTCCTTTATAAAAATACCCCATCTGAAATATTGCCACGGAGCTTGGCCGTACGATAGAAAAGTACAGCTAGGAAACAAGTATCTCAAAGTACGGCAATTAAATATAGCAAAGTATTCACAATATATCATCAAAAGGTCATTACGGCATTTCTTATGGGCTGCGTCAACAAAAGGAGAGTGCTGCTCCCCACCCTTCCGCCTCCTTTAGACGTTATGGTACTATATGATTCAGTAGAACTATGCGATTTTAAGAGATCTTGCACTACCTCGATGCAGCGTATGTATTCAGTCAAGGGGGGTGCTACCTGCAATAAGAATCTTAGTTTAGGATTCGCCAGTGAAGATCTAGATAGTAGAACCGATGATATCCACGGCACGATGCAACAAAAAACACTTGCGTGCCTTTTTTGCGATACGAGATTTAGGCTAACGACGCTAGCACTGGAACATCTAGCTATGGATGAATGTTTCGGCAGCGTGGACGACCACTATTCTTAGTGGTATATGCTAGCCTCATGTAAACATCATGGACTTACTACTCGAGAGGGTGCAATAAAACTCTGAGCCGTAAACCTAAGCAGTCTTTCATCAGCAACCTGGTTTTAGGCAGATTCATACTCAATTTGGATGAGAGAAGTCATCCCAGCTACTAGTGCTCATTAAAAACCGCAGCTAATAACTATATTAAAATAGACTAGAAGAACATATACGATAATAATTCTTCTTGTGGGTCCAAATTACCAGAAGCTAAATGATCATGCCAAAAGTATAGCAGTTTTCTAATAAGGTTGAGCTGTTTACGATTGGAACAAGGGCTATGTTATTGTACTATTCAGCGGCAGCTTCGTCCGGGAGAAAAAAGAGTATTGAACTTTCCAGACAATTTTCGTGCTAAATGTATACCGTCTTTTGATGACCTAATTTTCGCTGTTTCCTGACCACAGCTGCACATTAAGCTGCTGTTATTACGTACACTTAACGTCCTCGCTCATGGATTGCTATCGTAGATTTCTGTGTATTATTCACTTCCTCCTGGTGTATTTATTTAACGTTTTCATCGCTAAATTTATGTGAGTTTCTGCCTGTTTTGCAGGTAAAATATCTGTTATAAAACTTAAATGATCAACTATACCCCATGAGCATAGGGCTTCCAGCGAAAGTGTAAGCATGGTATATCACTAGCCATGACACTAGTTTTGGTAGCAACATAGCATGGTTTTTTCTTGGTAGAAAAATATTGTTTTGCAGCCTGTCAGACATTATGCATGTGCTACAAAGCTCTTAGATGTAAAAAGCTTAACCGTGGTTGCTTATTTAGCCTGCTTAATACTGATCTTCCATATATAGTTGAACCGGTGAGAACGTTGAAAATTTGGAGAAATGAGTAACTAGGGCTTACAACAAGCCTTCTATACTGGCAGGTTTTTGTAACTAAATTTTTTTGAGCAGCTGCGAGAGTGTGATTAATATGCACTGCAAGCATTATAAAGACGCAGTGTAACATGCACAAGGCTATACAATCAGCAAGCATTTTATTTTAAATTAAACTACTAGATGGAGGAAAAGCATTACTTTGCTTTTTTACTACAAAATTTAAGCGAATTGGAAATTAAAATTTTTTCACACGCAGCTAACGTCCACTAAGCTAATTTTGTTTGAAACAATTTATATTAGCCAAGCTATAAGAACTTGTTCCTTTTGTACCTGTACCAATGGGTTACGAGTTATCCTCGAGATGGGGGTAAGTTATTCTGATGAGCTTCTAGTCACTGTTATAATTTCATTAAAGAAAGCTGCTAATCACATGTTCTACCCCCAATAATGCCGCTACAAGCTAGCATACATAAATGCCGAACTTGACTTAAAGAGGAACCAATACCAATAATTAGATCGCTGCACAAAACCAAAATGCTTGCTTTCTAAGTTTAGCAATGCGCTAATTACCAAAGCGACTTTTATAGACAACTGCATGCAGGAGAGGATACCTCATTTAATTCTAGCAATAAATATGCTGAACCAGCTCAAACGAGAAACTTAAAAAAGGGGCATTTGATACGCTGTTGTACATTTGTTTGATAAGATAATTTTATATGGATGCGGTTATTCTATGGTTAACCATACCAAGATTTTCCACCTGACTCTACAATTTAGTGATTTTAGCAAACTCGTACTGCAGTCACAGAGATTGCGTATCGAAAATCTGAAAAGAGGAAATACCAAGTGATCATGGTATTAAAACTTTATACGGTAAATTCTTCAATAATAATAGCATACAATTGGCTATTTTTTTCTTGCAGTTTTAGAGTTTACGATCGGCAAGGTTTCTTAAAAATCCGGATCAATGAAAGTGCACGACTTTGCTTATCATATCGCTTTATTGTGTATGTTGTAATAAAGTAAGAGCAGATTTGAACTCCAAACTATATATTTATGGTAAGAATTATTCATAGCTCCGAAACATTAAAGCCTGTAGCAGCTTCCTGTTACTCTGCAGTTTAATCCTCTTTAAACTTCGTTCTAAATTAAAAAAAGACAACCTTTCTTCCTGTTTCCTTATACAAGCAAAGAGCTTCTAGCAATAGCAGCCTTTTTTGCTGTTCCCCCATGCAAGCAAAGAGCTTCTGCCAGAAGTGGATAAAATACTACACATCTCTTACCAGCTGGTAAGGTAAAAAAAGGCTTTATTCTGCGATTGATTCCGCCGGAAAATTTTTATAGCTCTCTTTAGAAAAGATACTTTAGGGCTGAAACCGAAGAGTTTTTCGTCTAATAAACAGACGCAACATCGTGTGCTTATGGAAAATCGGGTTAAGCGGATGCCAGCAAATTTTATTCATCTCTTTCTAGCTTTTCTTTTTTATTTTTTCCGGGTGCCACACACTTGCTTAATGTAGCTAAAATGCTCATTTGCGCATAAAGATGATTTTTTCCACAAATTGCCTGCGATTTTATTGGTGGTAAGCACTCCCGCTTTTTCCCTACTACGCCATCGAGCACTCTGCCAAGAAGTGAAAAGCCACAATATAACGAAATTTGCGCGAATCTTTGGTTACTCCACCGTTTAATTACTGAAAATTAATCATGATAACTGCAGTGCCATGAATACGGAACAATAACCCGCAAAATAATTTATTCAGGCAGTTTTACTGCCTTTTCTTGGGTATTTTACTGTTTTTTTTCCGATATTTTTACGACCTTTGCTTTTTTTAGAGATCTACCGTTACCATGGAGTATTATCCCATATTAATATTTTTGAGAGCATTTAGAAGCTGCAAAAAATGTGTTTCTCAAGATGTGATAATATAGCCAATCTGTATTTTTTCTATCATATAGACATATTTATCTAGTACGGGTTTTATTAGCAGAGAGACTTATGCGGTTCGCACTTTTTCGCATCGTATAGCCTTCATGACTAAGTATGCATAATCTGAAAGATACAAACTTATAAAAAAATCTCTTTTGCATTATTTCTCCGCCTCCATATATTAATATTGCTAGGTTTATGGCAAGGAATAAAGCCTCCTATAGTTACCTTAATTTCTAGTCAATATTGCAAAGAAACTAAAAATAGTAGACACTACAGCAGGCGATAGCCTCTTCAAGTTGTGATACTTGCTAATATGTATAGGAAGCAATACTCGCTCCGGCTTAAGATGCAGTCATAAGCTTTATATACTTTTGCAGCTCTTAAGTAGTAGACAGGAATTTCTTAGATTACACTGGGTAAAAGCTCGCACTGAAATATAACATAAGGACCTAGTTGTACCGTAGAGTGAAATTATTAGTAAAAAGAAGGTGAATGAATAAGAGGAATATGTATGCTTTTGATTACTTGGTAAGACATTCTCTAGAAGCAGAATAAGCTTTACTGTTTGGTGTGCTACTCCGTTGGGCTGCAGTAGAAAAGCGGCAGCTGAGCTGCTGACCTAGGTGTGTTGCTGAAGCTACTCATCTAGTGTGCTAGGTAATTAGCGTAAGCAGCTAAACTAGTAAAGCATCCTATCTATGAAAGCAACCAATCTCCCACATAGCTAATCCACAAAAAGTAGCTAATCCCTCAAACAAACACTAAATCCCCTAAAAATGCACACACCAAATCTCCTGGGTCCGCATACACAAAAAATCTCCCAGACAAGCACCAAGTCTCCCAAACAAACACCAAATTTCACAAACACCAAATCTCCCAAACGCACACACAAATAATGCCCTCTCAGCCAACTGTGTGCTGCCAGATAGACGTACCTACTCACCGAAGTGAGTTCCCGAGCCTCTTGCTGCCTTGTTTTTGGCTTAGTGGCTACATGAGGCTTCGCAATGAAGTTTTTAACGCATTAAAATGCTCCCTCCTCCTTTTTCTTTATTTTTTTTTAAGCTCCTTCAACGTTTATATATGCCGCCACACTTCCCCTAAATAAAGTCTTTCGATCAACTTTTTTTGCTCCATGGCCTAGTCAAACCTCCAACCTCTCCCCCTCCCTTATGTTTTGAAGGTCATTATTGGTTGTATAAGCTTGCACAGAGACTATTTTGATGACCAGCTGGTTCCCAGCAGCTGAAGGTATGTTTTTGGATATAAGGGTTTACTTCTTCATTCATGTGTGTGTTTGAATTTTCCAGATGATGCAAAATAGTAGAGTTCATCCCTAAGAGAGCTGCAGTGGGCTCGTAGAGATTTGTTGCAGAGCGGTGGGGGGGAGGAATACGTTCCGTAAGGGGTGGGTTATGA
>JADHZB010001920.1:4983-21711 GCA_015657535.1 Nephromyces sp. MM_2019
ACACAAACGCACACACAGGTGTTCACACACAAACGCACACACAGGTGTTCACACACAAACGCACACACAGGTGTTCACACACAAACGCACACACATACACATGTAGATATACATTTGCAAAGGCACACACAGATATTCGCACATACATAGACACACGCACACATATACACAGACAAAAGCAAATACACACAAACACACACAGAGAGACAATCAACCACTCACACACACACTTGCCTGCGCCATCGCCTGCAGCATACCACTGCTCACTATAGAGCTGATAACCGCTAAATCTGAAGGATTCCTCTGCCTAATCTTCACATGAAGATTGATGAGGTAACTTGCCAACAAAACACCAACCTCATCGCCTGTAAGTACACGCCATCCTTCCCTAAAGAAGCTCAAACAGCAAGAGATGTAAACAAGAGTTGAAGATGAAGAAGATAAAGAAGATGATGATTCTATACGACGGTAAACATAACGCAAAGAATCATAAAAAAGGAGGAAGGATTTGAGGCTATAGTCTAGGCTAAAGCGAGTAAACACACACAGTCGTAAAGTTTCAAACTAAAACCCTTGAGCTTCTTATAAGCTGAGCTACTATCCGTTGTTCATTTTGGCATCTTAAATATACACACACACACATACACACACACACACACACATATACATAATCGTCCATATACACACTCTTTTGTGCGAGTAAGAAACCATGCAAACACACACATAACTGAGATTATAGAAGAAACCGTACACACATAAGCATAAACACACATCCACATGCACTCTTATAGAAGAAACCGTACACACAAAAGAGACAGAGACATACACACATACAAACACATGAATATCAACCCACACACATATACGCACACACACATATACGCACACACACATATATGCACACACACATATACGCACACACACATATACGCACACACACATATACGCACACACACATATACGCACACACACATATACGCACACACACATATACGCACACACACATATACGCACACACACATACTCACTCTGTTTTTTCAGCAACTGCAAGGCGATCAGCGTCTGGGTCATTTGCTAACACCACTCCGCTTCCAGCCTTATCAGCTGCTTCCATCGCTAAACGAAGGGCGTTGGGCTCTTCAGGATTAGGAAAGCTAACAGTAGGAAAGTCTGGGTCTATTGAGCACTGGCTTTCCACTGAAATTAGAGCACACACACGCATAATGATCAAAATTATAAAGAGAATCAGCCTGCTTTATTTTAACGTGTGCGTGTATGGAGTCGCAACCCAATGAAAAGAATGAAGAGACCAAAAGAGGATTAGTCAATAGAGCAAATCAAGTGTATATACACCAGTAATAGCATTAAAAAAAAATGTCTACAGGCAGACTCAAATGAAGAAACCCATATTCACACACACAGACAATACACACATAAAACTACATATACACCAAGTGCACACCCACATAAAACTGTACACACACAAAGACAACAGAGACCCACCATACCTGGAACTAGTGATTCTTCGTTATATCCAAATTTTTTGTAGATTTCTCGTATAAACTCGTATCCTACGCCGTGCATCGCTGTGTACGTAATCTTCATATCCCTCCTCATCTTCAAATGCAATTCAGAGAAATCATCAAATATCGACTTCGTATACATTCTCTTTAGCTCTTCAAAGGGGTCAAGAAGAGGAGTTGAAAATGATTTTTTTTCTGCATTTGATGATGAAATTAGGCCAAATTGTGGGATTCTGCAGTTTGCTCCTTCCTCCAACAGAAATCCGGTTTTTTTATCTAAAAATGCCAACACGCCTTCTTGAGGATACTGAAAAACATCAATTGACGGGTGTACATACACTTAGCAAAGTGCTTTGTGTGTGCGTGTATGAAGAAAGATGATAGGCATTGCAGCTTAAAATTTCATCGCAAAAAAAAGTTATAAAGCACACACATAGAGATACACACAAAGAGACGCATTGACAGAAAGATACACACATGCATACACTTACAGAGATTCGCACACACAAACGCAACTTAGCTTGTACTATAGATTACATGCATACATGCATGCTAGTAAGTTTTGTAACCACTAGATTCTACATACACACACACACACACACACACACACTTAGAATATATCCTCATCACATTACATGGACACACCCACGTTTGTACTGATCACACACACACATATATTTCAGTCTATATTCATCACTGTTTACACCCAAATACCTACCGACATATATACTCAAAGACACACACACCCACAAAGCGATACATACATACACAAACCGAAACATTCAAACACCCACATAACCACACACATACGCACACACACATACGCACACACACATACACACACACACCATACACTGCTGTATCTCCTTGAAGATATCTTCATCATCTGGTGGAATAATCTGAGCTCCATTCTTAGCATACACCTTATATCCATTGTCTGTCTTGGGATTATGAGATGCAGTAATCATAACACCCGCCACACACTCAAAACTAATCACCCCGAATGCAACAAACGGTGTAGGAACCGGCTGGTTCATAAGGAGAACTCTGAAGTTTTTTTGAAGGAAAACTGCAGCTGTCGCGTGTGCGAAACTGAAGAAGAAGAAGAAGAGGAAGGAGATGAGGAGGGAGCAGAAGAGGGAGATACAGAAGAAGATGAAGAAGGAGATGAAGTAAAAAAAAGATGAACAAGAGGGGTATGAAGAAGGATATGAGGATAACACTCACAAGTTAAAAGAGCAAAGGATCAACAGGCAGCAGGATATAATCTACCATCTTCTCTAGAGATCAGCAGAAAGCAAAAGAGTACAACCTCGCTGATGCTATAATCAGCAAGAGAATAATTTAAAGCCTTCATCTTTATCATCGAGTGTATGTACACCTTTATCAATAGCAAATAAGCTAAGAAAGATAAGGAAGTGTGTATAATCATGTCCTAGTGTTTATCGAGGATTATTAAGGCCATCTAAAAGTACACACACGCACAGATACACGCCTGGAAAAACATCCACACATAGAGAGACGCACGCACCCACATTTAGAGATAAAGACACACACACACATATGTATAGGGAACACATGAAAAGTAAAGCTAAAGTTTTGCAAGCTGAGTTTTTTCAAGGAAAAGAGCAAGCACACGACTTTTACACAAAAATTCGCACACAACGATACACACACACATTTCATACCTTTTAGAATAGTGCCGCCCGTCATAGCCGATGAGCACACCTTTTTCAGCACACAATGACTTCCCCCATTGCTTCAGAAGATGCGTAGCAAGTCCCTAGGGAACATGGAAAACGCCAGCACACACTTAATGCCACACGCAGAGAGACTCACTGAGAGGCGCACACAGAAACATTGAGAGGCTCTTGCAGAAACGAAAAAAAAGGCACACACACACACAATCAACGAGCTTCAAGGAAGTGCATATAAGCCTCATCGCAATTTGCCCTTTAATAGTACCCCACACACTGGATGCACCAACAGCATATAGAAAGACACTGACATTTCTTCATTCACACACGCACAAAGTAGTGATCAAACACATCAAGCCTAGATTAAAACGAGCTTACATACACACACACAAAGTAGCGATCAAATTCATCAAGCCTACACTAAATCAAGCTCACACACAGACACATACGAAGCCGCTTTAACAACAACTCCCATAGCAGCTATACCTGCGAAGTTCTCATGACAGTTAAGCTGTTCATACGATTGAAGCCCACACCCATGGCTCCACGGAGGCCAGCCTAAATAAGTAAGCAGCTGAAAGTTATGCTAGTTAGTGTGCATCTACGTGTATGTGTGTGTGTGCATGTGTGTGCGAATATGGTAAGCGATTGCATTAAGTCAAAACAGGGATGAGTATGTGTGTGTGAGTGAGTCTCCTAAGAGATCGCGTTAAGTCCGCATAAGGGCGAGAGTGTGTGTGTGCGTGTGAGTGAGTGAGTCTCCTCAGAGATTGCATTAAGTATGAATAGGTTCGAATCTACGAGTGTGCGTGTGTATGTGTGTGTGCCAAGCTGCCAGTGGGTAATTCTCTGCTAGTCCCTTCTGTACACAAAAACTCTTATTCTCGTGCGTGTGTGTGATCGTGTTAGACAGCGCTACACAGCCAATGTACATTGATCGCTACGTACAACCCAGCTCAAGTGTGTGTGTTCCCATACTCAAGTAAAACAAGGATGCTCTTTAGGTGGGGTGTACATACATACGCGTGAGCCTGATAGCTGCATCCTCCTTATCCCAGCCATATCTAGGCAGTCAAATTTTATAAAGCTATAAGCAGTATATACCTACACACACAGGTAAAAAATTCACTAACAACTCGCACACACATCAAACACACATTACACAAACATACCAAAGACACATGTCACGTACATACATTTAATACATAAGACACAAAGAACACACACAAATATCATAGATGGAACAAAGTTAAACAAGACGCACAGATCATACTCACACACACCAAATATATCGTACATACACAGAGCTTCATACAGACACACACACATACATAGACACACAAAAACACACATACACACAAGCACACATACACCTGCACATACACATACACGTACACCACACACACTCACACTCACACACACAACTCACACTCACACACATTACCGTCCCAAATTTCAAAATACTCAAGAACCGCTCCTCCAGCCTATCAAGAAGGATAGCCTCCTTGCTCCTTCTATGACATCCTATCATCCCACTCCCTGCTTCCTCTTCTTCATATTCTTCACCTTCGCTGGAGGGATACACACCGTCAGCCTTGAAGTAGAGGCTTATCGCTTCACGCAGTGGCTGCCTTCCTGAAGCCTCATCTGCTTCAAGGAGCTGCTCTATCAGAGGTTTATCAATAGTAATCTTCATACTTTCAAAAGAGAGCAAAAAGCCTACTCTGAGCAGAGCACACACACGTACACACACATCTATGTGGGAGGTTATATACATTGACATGCTAACTAGAGAACGCAAACAGATACAGGAGGCTAGATACATTCAAATACTAACTAGAGAACGCACACGAGCATACGTTAGCAAAGCTTATAAGACACACAGAAAGACACATGAGAAGAATTAACGGGTTATCCCAGCCTACACACACATCTTCACCTAAACGGAAGATGAGCTATACAGCATAGCTGCGCACAGAAAACATTCTAGAACACCACACGCAGCACACCTTCAATCGTAACATACCTAATCAACACATAATCGACATAACTTCGCAGACATATTCACACACACCACACAGCTGCACACATATATACCACATACCTTCGTACACACCACACATCTTCATACAAACAACACATCTTCATACACATCACACATACACTTTAAACCTTCACACACACCACATATCTTCACACAAACCTCCACAATAACCTTCAAAAGATATCTACTTGTGGATCACCTACTTCACACATACACACACATGCTAATAAGCACAGGAGAGTATGTATAAGTAGTTCCGAGCGTCAGCACAACATTGTGTGCACATGAACTGCAAGAAACTGATGGATCATCAATATTTGCCTAGCACACACATACACACAAACGCAAACACAAATGCAAACGCACACACACACACACATACACTGTGATGTTGCTCTGAATATTGATGCATATACGCTACCTCCTTAGTGTGATTCGTGAAGGAGTGTGTGTAACAGCAAATGCACACACACTAGGTAAAATCATACAGTAGATTTCGCATGCTCACTTCATCTCTCCTCAATGGATCAAGGAGTATTGTACTGTGATGCACACACGTGCTTGCACACACACACGTGCCTGCACACACACATGGAGTTCTACGCGAGAGTGTGGCATGGATACACACAGAGAGAGACATACAGATGCACACGGCCACGCACCTTGGCGGCATTAGAGCATTCTACTCAATCAAACATGAGTATATAGCTCCTGCACGAGGCTGCATGCACACACGCATAGAAGTGCCACTCCATGTTACCCACATGTCACCAAAGTTTTCCATGGCCGGCTTAGCCCCATGCACAGAGCCTAGAAACTCTTAGCTAATGCGTTTCAGTTGCTATTTTCTCCTCGCTCAAACTAAACAGATTTGTGAAGACTTTTCACTAGGATTGAGGGCATACACACACACTCATTATGTGTGTAGCTTCATGCGACTTCCCAACTCCATGGCTCGATGACAGCTGCGCACCCAGACTTCATCACGTTAGCCTACCACTATTCCAGCCTAAACTTCAATAAAATATAGCCAATGGTTAGATGATATAAAAACTAGGTATAACTCCAACGCGCAGAGCATTAAAAGCCTAGTCACTCGCTATTTGTTAGCTAGTGCGTAGCAGGAGCTAAGCTAGCTAAAAGCACCTGGGTTGAAGGTTGCTAGCACATAGCATAACTCCCATTACTTCATGACCTAGGCTGAAGCTTGCTAACACCTAGCACACCTAGAAATCACTCAGGGTTAATACTACTAGCAACCAGCACACTCACCATACACCTAGTCTGAGCACGCTTACTGCTCTTGTTACCAACCAATTCTCTTTACTAATGAAGGACACACAACAAGTAGCATCTACAAGCTGAGAGCAGCCTAGTCGGCCCTGTAACACACACCCACACGGCACCCAAATCTACTCACTTCGAGGACTTGATTGTTGTTCAAAACAAGCGGTATAAACCCGCTGCAAAGCCTAAGCACATACAGGTATGTGCACTCCCTAGCTGGCTAGTAAAAGCTGCTAGGGAATCCCATTAACCTATTCAGCAACACACTAGGCGTAATATCCTCTTCAGTGTACACTAGGCAACACACCTAGCAGCTACACACTAGGCAACACACTCAGTAGCTACACACATCCCATCAACTTTATGTACAACCCGCTTTAAACCTAGTCAGGCCTGCGCTAGGCATTCTGGAAAAACCCTTCAGATTAACCTAGTGTATCCGCCTGGTAGTCCGTTTCCTTGTGTGTGCAGGGCATTTCGCCTACGGTTGTGCGCAAAATGTACATACCACCTCCAGTCCCCAGGCTGGTTGGTTTATGCAGATGCTATTAACTATAATATCCCTCAAGAAGAAGCCCCAAGAGAATATAGGCAGCATACCGCAGTCAGCCCGGGAATACTTGGTTAGCAAATACATTAACACATAGTAGCGCACACACAATCCTTTTCCAAACATACAACTCATTCTTAGACACAACTCATTCCAATACACACACAAGGATCATTACCACACACACAAGGATCATTACCACACACACAAAGCTCATTACCACACACACAAGGATCATTGCCACACACACAAAGCTCATTACCACACACACCAGGATCATTACCACACACACAAAGCTCATTACCACACACACAAAGCTCATTACCACACACACAAAGCTCATTACCACACACACCAGGATCATTACCACACACACAAGGATCATTGCCACACACACCAGGATCATTACCACACACACACAACCCTTTCCAACACATATATGAGTGCTCCACTCAACCAATCCCTGCATTGTAAAACCAACCCACACACCTTCTACCCAGCATATAGCAGTTTAGCAAGAAGTCACCCTTTCATTCAACTGTTACCCATCAAGCAGAGGGCAGAAAATCCGCATCTTCTCAGGCTTACAAGGGGGGGAAAATGCACACACACATACCACTTCATTTCACTAACTCTATGAAAGAAACGAGCCTTGACCAGGTGAAGAAGCGTTATCACAGCGAAGCAGCAGCGAGAAGAGTAAGAAGACGAAGAAGAAAAAGAAGATGAAGAGGAAGAAAAATAGCGAAAAACGACGAAAAAGCTACATACATAACATAAAATTAAGCGAAAACGCACACACAAGGTTCAAATAAGAGAGCTATTCATACCAAGCGAATAAGAAGGGGAAGCATACACACACATCACTCAGTTTACTAAGATAACAGCTCTAACGGTAGGATTTCTGGTATCGAGAACGAGCACCTCTTCCACCAAACTTCTTGGGTTCGCATCGACGAGGATCAGCCACGATGAGCGAGCGATCAAAGGCAACAAGCATACTGCGAAGCTCTCTCTTTGTCTCTTCATCAACATCTGAGGAAATGGGCATGTGTGTGCAGGATAAGCGTTAAGGGGAAAATATACGGTGTATGTGCACATCTGATGGGAAATTGGGCGTGAGATGGGAGGTTCAGTGTACAAAATGGGAGAATGTGTGTGTGCGACGCGGGGTATGCTGTATGCATACGTGGTTGGAAGTTATCTGTGTGCGAGACGGTCATTCATGCGGGTTTGCGGTGGAAAAGAATAAGTGTCACTTACACTATGCGTGCGTCTAAGTAGTTATACTATATAACTTGTGTATAAAAACGTATATTACAACCCTTCACGCGCACACGGCACACTCATCATACACACGCATAACGTGTAGAATTTACACAAAACTATAAGCTTCACACACACGTAACACACTCATACAAACCAATCCATAACCACCCACACACACCCACTCATACATACCCATCGATAGATACATACAGCTCCCACACATACACAAACCCTCCCAAACACACCCCCACACACAACTTACTTCTCTGCTTATATGCTATAATCCCCTTTGCTATAGCTTGACGTATCGCATAGATCTGAGATACATACCCCCCTCCCTTCACTCTGACACGGATGTCTACATCACTGAAGTTCTCCTTTCCAAGCACTAAGATCGGCTCAAAGGCTTTGACTCTGAAGATCTCAGGTTCAAGTAGCTGCATAGGCTTTCCATTGACCTTCACAATACCATTGCCGCATTGGCAGAGAGCAACAGCGACGGCATTTTTCTGAGGGGAGAGGGGAGGATGGTGGGTGGTGGGGGGTTTTTGTAATTTGGGATGGTTTTGGGGGTTAGGGTTTGGGGGGTGTTTCGGTGGTCTACGGGTCTGGGGGTGTGAGAGATTTTGGAGGTGCTTAGTGAGTCGGAAGGAGTGAGCGATATGAGGTTTTCCGGACTTTGAGAAGTTCGTTAAATTCGGCAGAGCAAGGAATGATGCATAACTGAAAGTAGAAAAGAACTCACACACACATTGATTTCAAAGCCAACTTGTGTGAGCTTCCAGCCTAGATACACCAACAGCAGGTCACTTTGGTAAATAAAGATATCTTAAAGGCAAAAGATGAGAAGACAGCTGAAACACGAGGAACACTATGCAATTAATCACATTGAGTGTAGGTATACCCACTTTCACTTAAAACTACGCTAAAAGGCCATATATACGCAACTCTACATTCATTCACACCATACATACTTCGTATACACATAGAAGTACACAAAAAAAACAGATACACACGCGAAAACACACCAACACACACCAACACACACACCAAACCACACAACGAACCTTCCTGCCAAAGGTTTGAACCATAGAGAACTTCTTGGCGCTCTTCGAATTGTTGCTATCAGGACTTTGCTCCATTTTTTTCACATAAGAATTGAAGCAACAGTGTAAGTACAGCCGAGCCTCTTTTCAAATCCTCTCTGAAGATATTCAAATACGCGGCTTCTGATGAAATAGAAAACAATAAAAATGAGGGAATTTCATAGAGAAAGATGAATTACATCTAACAGGCGTTTATATGACTGCTTTTATCTATTCTTCATACCCCTTAGTCTTCTTCCTCCATTGCCGCATCTTCTTCCTCTTCTCCTTCCTTCTTCTCCTCCCCCCTTCCTTCTTCTCCTCCCCCCTTCCTTCTTCTCCTCCTCCCTTCCTTCTTCTCCTCCTCCCTTCCTTCTTCTCCTCCTCCCTTCCTTCTTCTCCTCCTCCCTTCCTTTTTCCCTACACTTCCCTCCGTCTATCCCAAATCCCTTACTCCCTCATTCTCCCTCCACACCTCCCCATAGCCCCAGAAAATCCAACACACGTCCCTCATGACTCCACATCAAAAACCCTCTAAAAGAAAAAAAAACAGCTTCACACACAAACAATCCCCCAGTGAAACTTCTTCATCACCCACACAAGCAGGGCCCTACTACACCCCAACCACATATATATTCCTTACTCATGTTCCTAACTCAAAACATCTACAAATAAAAGGCAAAAATCATTGAAAGTATCGAGAAATCAACCAAGAAAAAAAGAATCTGCGAGATGATGAATGGTTGGGAGCTCGCAAGCGAAGCTTTTTGCGAGGAATAAGCATAAATCCGCTCAGTTCTTCTTATCGCTTTCTTAGAATACACACACACGCAGGCATATACACGGACATACACACTTACCAGCACACACACGACTAAATCAGAAGAAATGGATGAAAAACATGAAGAAGTACCTTCCAGGGGGGTGGGGGGTCTGTGTGTGACAGCCTCCCAGCGGTTTGCTTACACACGCGAAGATAGGAGGTAGGTGTGGTAGAGAGAGAGGGGGGACTTGGGGAGGTGTCAGCATTCTGCGGGTAAGTTGGCGCGGAAGTTGTGTGGAAGGGGTATGTACTTGTAGGGAGTTCCCGCCATGGGGGCAGTGTTCGTGTGTGTGTAAGGGGAGGCGGTGTATCAGCATGGAGATGTATTGTGGGAAGGGGGTGGATGTGTGTGTTGGCATGGAGATGTGTCTGGGGGGGGCATAGCTGCGTTTGTGTTGGGGGGATTGGTTAGTGGGGTGTTTTGAGGGGTTGTGGCGTGTGTGCGATGGGTGGTATCACCTGTGTGAGGGGGGTATGTTGAGTGGCCTGATGCGTGTATTTGGGGGATATTAAGCAGCGCGAAGCGTGTATAGCAGACTCTGGCGGAAGATAGTGCGTAGCATATTCTGCGTGTCGGGTTGACCTCTGTGTGTGTGTGAGTGGGTGTGCTGTGCTGAGAGCTTCGCTGGTAGGTTTACATGTGCTTGTATGGGTCGCGTGTGCGAGTGAAGTTTGTGAATGGTAGACTAGAATGCGTCTTACAAATGAGCAAACCGTGTAAACTTTGAGAGCCACATACGCACACATGCTTACACACAAACACACACAACATGTGGGTACACAAAAATATGTTGTGTGTTAGTTTGAACCTAGTGTGTGCCATGGGAGTGTATCTATTTAGGTGGTGTGGTGAAGTATATGCCCCCATTTATATGTGTGTGCGTGCTTCTCTGTGTGTTGAGTCTTTTGTGTGTGTCTGGGTGTTTGCCTTTGCTATATATTTGTTTGTGCTTTTATTTGCTACGTGTCAGTCAGTATAAGCCTTCGCATATGTCTGCTTGTGTGTATGCATTTGTCTTTGCTACATGTGTGTCTATGTGTGTTAGTATGCATTTGCTTCTCTGCTGGTGTGTGTGTGTGTGTGAGAAACTAGACATAGCAATTGGCATCATCGATTCAGTTGTATGTCCAGCTGATATACAATAGTATTAAAATATGGCGCCTCTTATCAGTTTTCTCCTTATTAAATCTCAGCCTCATAGAATATCTTCAAGAAGAGTAAATGTAGGCACGCAAAAGAAACCGTTCAGTATAGACAGCTGTGATACATTCTAGTTTATAGAGTAGAAGCACACACATTAGTTCATAAACCCAAGACAAACGCTCTAGTTAGCAGCCACAGCAATATACGAATTAAGATAACCCCAACACACAAGCACACACACTATTTAATAACCCCAACATGCACGCACTCACTCACTAGTTCATACCCCAGAAGCACGCACAAATTAGTCAATAACCCAAACGCGCGCACACACCTATGGCAAACCTGACATACACAATGTTTAATACAATGAGGAGCACCACATAGAAACCCTCTCTCCTCACTAGTAATCTAACACGCTGTCGGGCTAACTGCCACAGCCATTAACACAGAAAAGTAGTGAGTCTAGCTCCATTGTTAACACAAATTTGTGAGAGCCGTGATAACTGCATGCTGTCTGACACACACACACACCTTTACTTACTAGCAGTGAGCCAGGCCATACTGTGCTACCAGGTGTCCTGCCAAAACCATGCTTCAGCCCATTTTCTATTATATATACAGGGGAGACGTGAAAGCTATGCAATCACCTACGCACAGACACCCAGAAACGCACAGACGCACACACACATGCACATAAACAAGTACATCCTCACAAGGACATAGCTGCATACCCACACACACACACAAGCACACACACATTAGTGCAATCAACTCTGCCTTTACTGCATATAACCAGTCAGCAGATAACCCTAAAATTTTTGAGTATCTACTTGTGTGTACAACTGCTGCTTTACTGTTCTTCACAGGCATCAGGACCACCATCCTCACCTACCACACACTGTATGTCATACCTTGTGGGCAGCCTGTGTGTGGCACCTTATCTAAACCACAAATTGGGTAGCGTAGTGTCTAGTACCGCGTGTGCTGTATGACCTGCGCAGCACCTTGTATGCTATCATCGCGCGCGTAGCATATTATGCGGAGCACCGTTCGAAGTGGCCCGGATGCAGCTTCCTCGCACCCCGTGTGTGTGACCTATCGAGTGCTTAGACTACCTTGTGTGTTCATCCATCCTGGTGCGTTCCCTCTTCCGATGTGTGAACCCAGGCTTACTACTAATCGAGAAGATTACCTTTCCTCTTCATTATTATGTGTGCGCGATATATTTTCAACTTATAACAGTGTACGTACACTGACCACTTCTACTACATGAAGGAGTCTCCACAGCTTAATTGTACCGCGAAGGTTTCTACAAACAGCCTTCATGCGCGTTAAAAATGCTCAGCTTCTTATAGCAGCATCGGCCTCCTTGTTAAAATAAAGCTCGTTTGGATGTTGACCTTAAAGAGCACACACACACACAGACACATACACAAAAATAGTTACACCGAGTCAAGCACCTGCTAAAGCCCTCCAATTTTGTTTATTTTCAAAAGGGTTAGTAAATAAGCATCAAGAATGCGAGACACACAAGGTGTATGTGTGCGTTACTCAAATTAGAATAACTTTGTGTGTGTATCATCTTCTTTATATATGACTACAACAGGCAGTTGGGCAATGATGAGGTGATGAATCCCGTCCAGCAGTAGCGATGAGTGAGTGTCCGCGTGTGTGTGTATACGAGATTAGATTGTCATCGTGATTGCCGTAGTACGCGTGTGCGCGTGAGTATGAGTGCGACTGTGTGCGTATCTATGCAAGTACTACCGCATGTGCATTTGGACAGTTTGCTCTACTTTCCTCTTGTCAGCAGATACGACTTGCAGAAGCTTGCTTCGCGCTTGTGTAAGGTACTTGTGGAGCTCACACAAACATAATTACCAACACTGATCCATCCTCATTCCTTGGAATGCGCACACATTGAATGTAGCAATAATCACCTAGCCTAAACACTAACTGATTCTCCGTAAATACTTCAAAGACTCGCATAGCATATAAATACATACACCGATATGCATACACATACACATACACAGACACTCAGATGCGAATATATAATCACACAAATGCACAAAAATATGCACGCACTGAGCTACGCATGCGGTAGCACACACGCGTACGCGCACACAGGCACCCTGGCACACACGCACACACACCGTCTGCTCCCATCAGAAATGCAGTAACATATGAGGAAATAAAGAATCTTCATAGGCGATCTACCAGAGAGTTACTCATGGCGGCAAACAAACCACCACAAAGTTCAACATGGGCTACACACACATACTGTGTGCGCAGATTCTGAGAGGAAAAAGTATGCATCTCTAGAAAGCCTCTATAAACTAATCCAATCTTCCTTCGCTATAATAGAAGAGATGAGAAGCTAACAATCAACACACGCTTCACTTCCAGTTTAAATAGCAGCCTTTGCGGCCTCAGCCTCCAGCTTCTTCTTATGTCTTCCAGTCTGCAGAGTAGTCGAACAAGTATGCGCGAGTTGTATGTGCATATATGTGCTTGTGTGTGTGCAGTATACACCACCAGCTCACATAACACTGAATCTTGTATATGCTTATACCTTGCGTGAAAATCAGCATGAACAAGACAGACAGCATACACTGTACTGCCATGCACACATACGGACACACACAAATAGACACACATACACGTAGACACACGGACACGCAGACAAACCGACACACATATACACGGACAAAATCCCACACACGCAGACACACACCAACAAATACACAGATAAACAAAGCCCTTTTTCATAAGCGCGTGCTAGACGCATTGATGAATCCTCATTGTTTTTTCAGAAACACGGACTCAATTTGTGTAATCATTAATAAAGGGACTGAGGATCATACCTCACACACACACATGCATACACACACAGATATACGCACAGAAACATACACAATAGAAAATAGCTATAAATACCCGTTTATGCATCATCACTCATTACACACTCCTAAACATAACTTCACAAAGAAATAAACAAACCAACACAAACAAACATACACAAACAAACATACATACACACACAAAATAAACTCACATTGTATTCATCACAAAGAGCCTTCCTTAAGCTAGCATAAGCACGCAATCCCTTCTCCTCCTCAGTAACGGCTCTGACCTGTAAACATAACAACCGATTCTTTAACGCTAAAAACTAATAGCTTACATCTTCAAAAACAATACAAACAAACCAACTGCATGTACAGTCAGCAAAAATGCAAATACGCTTGGCACACACTGAAGCATACTTATTAATGTATGAATCATTCGTTTAAAAAAATACCAAACACATTAATCAAACACACGCGTATATAGTACACACATTGGGACAAAATCATGAACCCACACACAGCAACACAGAGCAGCAGAAACACAGTGGCACACACTCAATAGCTCACACATACACTAACAGAAGCATACTCATACTGCCACACACCAACCCATACACACTCACACATACCTCAATCTCTGGCTTGTCCTTCACAATAGGCATAACATCTGCCACATTAGCTTGCTGGTAGTTCTTCATCTCTTCAGCCTTACAATCATCAGGCATCCCACCAAAACCCTTCCTTAACTTGCCATTTCTCGGTATCAACGCCATCTTCGCTAAGTACTGCTGAAGACGGTATACATTGAGATTAAGAGACTCTGCCGAGCGAGACTTCCTTCGATGGTCTACACACACACCAAGTGTCCTCGCTACCTTCTTGCTTAAACCAGCAGCCTGAAGCATAAGAAAATGAGGAAGGCGGTATGTGTGTGTGGATGGGTATGTGAGCATGGCAATGTGGGTATCAGCGTGCTGGTTAGTGGAACGGTCTGTTCTTGTGTGTGTGTGGCTGCAGTGCGTTGACATGGTGGGCTCCATTATGCTAGAGCATGTGCTTGCTTTTACCATTGCGCTAGAGGGTGTGTGAGTTCGCTTCATTGTGCTAATGTAGGTATGTGTTATCATAATAGAGTGTATGTGTTACCATGTTAATACGGTTTAGAGTTGTGTAACTGCACATCCGCACGTGAGTTTCTATACTAATATGTACAAACACACACACAGAGAAACTGAAGCCAACAGAGATATAGCATACAAATGCTTGCGTATACATACACACGCGCAAAACACACATTGCACAAGAATCGCAACAGTACACCAAAACAACACACACAATACACAATAAAACCGACAAAACACCCACACCCCCCATAACTCCCTACAATCCCCTCACAACCCCTCACAATCCCCTCATAACCCCCCATAATCCCCTCACAACCACCGACAATTCCCCACCTTCAATTCATGCAGAGTAAACCCCCTTCCAGCTCTAATTTTGATGTTATAACGCTGAGTTGGAGGACGAACAAGAGGGCGAAGTTTGTCAAGAGGAAGAGGAGCGATAGCTGCTGCCTTCTTCTGCCTCTGCAAACGCCTCGCTTTCTTCTTCCCCGGCTGATCAAACCAGGTTTTAACGTATCTCTGCCACCATTTGCGAAAATGGACGTTTGGGGTGACGTTATTGTGCTTCACCATATTCGCGGGTGTTGGTGGAATTTATTGAGGAAGGGAGGATTGTGTGTGAAAAAGAGGGAAATATAACAAGTGTGTGTGTGAAGTGTGAAAAGTCTGTGTGTGTGAAGTTTTGGTGATGTAGGGGAGGGGGGTTATGGTGGTGTGTGTGGAAGCTTCTGGGGATTGTGTGAAATGCAGTAGAGTTGGGAGGGTTGATGTGAGGGAGGGTGGGAGGGAGAGAAGAAGAGGGGAGCTTTCAATTCATGTGTGGCGCGGGGGCGGTGAGATTGGTTTGGGCGGGGGGGGGTGTGTGTGTGATTAGGATAAGCTGTGTGTGTGGTTAGGGTAAGCTATGTGTGTGTGTGATTATTCCTGTTGTGAGTGTGTTTGATTAGGATGTGTAGTGTGTGTGTGGCTATTCCTGTTGTATGTATGTGTGCGTGTATGGTGAGGTTAGTGTGTGCGTTTTTGGATAAGGGTCTCCTGCTGATAGCTCGTGTCTATGAGGCACTGGACAGGCACTCACCATGTGTGTGTCGCTGTGTGTAGCTGTGTGCGTGTGTGTTCTGTTATCGCCCGCATACGCTTATTTGTACAGATAATTGAAGCACGCATTCAGGCCCTGCATACACTACCTCACACGCAGGATGTTTCCCTTCGAGCACACACATTAGGCGCTTCCTGTCGCACACACAGATAAAGCGCTTCTCTTCACACACACAGATAAAAAGCGTTTCCCTTCACACACACATAGATATAGCGCTTCTCTTCACATACA
>JADHZB010001922.1:0-23496 GCA_015657535.1 Nephromyces sp. MM_2019
TATATATATATGTCTGTGTGTAATCATATTAGGTTAACGATAATGTGTGTAAGTTATAAAAATGAAATCTATACACAATATTATAAATAAAAAATAATTCAAAATCATATATTATGTGGTATATATGTATGTAGGCGTATTTGCATGTATGTTTGTGTGTGTGTATATGTGTGTGTATCATATATATTTTTATTTATGTATCACTATAAATATTTCTTTGGTTTGTTTTTTTTTAATTAAAAAATTATAAATAAAATTAAGATTAGACAGACTTTCATAAATAAAACAAAATGTGTAATATATATATGTATATAATTCATATTTAATTTAATATTTCATTTTATGAATTTTATTTTTCAAAAATGAAAGGATGTGTAGATTTATGATAATTGCGGTATATAATTCAGAGTATCTATATATATATATATATATATATATGTATATATATATGTATGTGTGTGTGTGTGTGCATAAAAATTTATAGGGTTTTATCATTTTATTTAAAGGGTGAATTTTGTTTATAAAATTAAATTAAAATATATAAAAATAAATGAGATTACGAGTGTGTAACCTCATTATAAATTTGATTATAATTATTTGGGCTTATTTATATATATACAATAAATATTCAATTAATTATATAAGTCACCTTTTATTATTTATTATATATATATATATGTTTTTGTGTGTATTTGTGCATGTGTAAAAGTGTGTAGGAAAAATGTATGTATGTGTATGATATGTAATGTGTGTGTGTACAAGTGTATATATAGGTATGTAGTGTGTGGTGTATGTGTATTAGATGTGTATATGTAAATAAATAAATAAAATTATAAACAAATATTAATAACTAAGAGTCACAGTCAAATAAATTAGGTGTGTAATTGAAAAGTGTAAAATAATCCATACGCATATATATATATATATATATGTGTGTATATATATGAGTATATATATGTATTTTAAATATATGATATCAAGATATACTTTATATATGTGTGCGTAGGAGTGTGTGGATGTGGATTTGTATGAATATATATATATATATATATAGTTGAATTGAATATATAAAATACTACCTGTTTGTTTTCTTATTATTTATGGAATTATTCAAAGTTTTGTATTGTGTGTGTAAATATTTAGTGTTGTTGATGTTTAATGAAATTTCATAATATACCCTTTTTCTTCTTATGTTGTGTGTAAAACTTTCTTAATTATTTGTGTGTGTGTATGTATGTGTGGGGTGTGTATGTATGTGTGGGGTGTGTATGTATGTGTGGGGTGTGTATGTGTGTGTGAGATAGGGTGTATATATATATATATATATATATGTAGATATGTCAAGTATATGAATTTAAGATATTTATCTATGTGTTTTTAAAAGAAAATATATGTGTGTGTAGTAACAGGCTATATATGAGAAGTTTGTATGGGGAGTGTATAAATATAAACTATGTGTGTGTGTATTTTTTGATAGGAGGAAGAAAAGAAATAAATTTAAATATCATTGTAAACTTATATACATGAAATTTGAAAAATAGTAAACAAGTAAAATTAAATAAGATGTGTAAATACACACAAAATATTATAAAAATATATTTGGGTAAAATTTAATTATTTTTTATCAAAATATTTTCAAGTATTAGTTGATTTTACTAAGATGTTTATATAGTATATATATATATATATATATATGTGTCTTGAGTGTATAAGTATGTGTTTTTGTGTGCAAGTATATATATATATATATATATACATATATATAAGCAAAAGTGTTTAAAATGTAAAAATAATTCTTCAAGTATTTAAATGTTTACATATTTAGATAAAAAAATGTGTGGATTGTTGTGTGTGGATTGAAGTGTGTGGATTGTTGTGTGTGGGTTGTTGTGTGTGGATTGTTGTGTGTGGATTGTTGTGTGTGGATTGAAGTGTGTGGACTGAAATGTGTGTGTGTGTGTGTGTACTGTATGAAATATTTATATATAAATATATCAGTGAGGGTGTAGTTGATGTAAATGTGAATCAAAAGTTGGGTAAAAAACAAAAGATAATTTCATACCAGTCGATATTTTTATTATATGACTTATTATCAAACATATATATTTACATACATATATATATATAAATTAAATTTGTGTATGTGGGTGTATAATGTATGTGTGTGTGGGTAGATATGTTGTATGTGTAAATTAAATAATACGAACAAAATGGGGCCATTTAAGGTGTAAATTTTTTATACACACACAAGTATAGCAAACAAAATATATTAAGAGTTTCTCACATATATATATATATATATATATATACCTAAATATGTGTGTTGTACATGTATGTGTGTTTAAAAAACAATAATAATAATAATAATAAAATAAAGTGTTAAAAATACTTCATGTGTCATATATATATATGTGTGTGTGTATGATGGGTGGGAGGGGTACAGGGTAGTGAGGGAATTGAGATGTGTGTGTAAGGTGTGTGTATGTGTGTGTATGTTTGAGGTGTGTGTGTGTAAAAGTTATATATAAATATTTTATAGAAATTAATTTTCATACATCATGGGAGAAATAAAACAATCGGAAATGTGTATACATATTCCAAATTCTTTAATAAAATTGTTTTTAACAAATTTCGTCAAAAATAAAAAATATAAAATGTGTGTAAATTAATCGGTAAAGTTAATCAACTATGAATTGTGTGTAAACATTTTTACAATATTTAACAAAAATATAAAAATTTTTCGAGTTTTTCAAACCCCAAAAAGCAAAAATTAATTAAAATCATCATTGTGTGTGTGTGATTGTGTGTGTGTGTGTGTGTGTGTGTGTGTGTGTTGTGTGTATGTATGCATATACACATTTCTAACGGTAGAGTATATTATTAAAAGAAGATATACATCTGGTGTATCAAGTGTGTAAAAAGTTCATCAAATGTGTACATAATTGTTTATTGTTATAATGTGTAAAAAATGTATCTGCATATATGATTACTTGTTTTTATATATGTATAATAAGGAATATGTGTGTGTATATGTATATAATCAGTTGTTACTATGGGTATACTCAGTTGTTTTATGTATACCTATGGAATGTGTGTGCGTGTATTATCAATTAGTTGTTGGTATAAATAGATTTATGATAGGTATTGGGGTATGTAGAATGATTAGTGTGTAGAGTTATGTTATTGGTATCATGTGTGTGTGTATGTTTCATAGTGTAATTATGTCCAAGTGTGTGATTGCTGTAATTATTACTCGTAGAGTCCATATTATAATTGCGTGTGTGTTTAGAATAATTCACATCATGTGTATTGTTGTTATTGTTAATAATGGGGTTATTCTCATAGAGAGAGATATTAGGGAAAAACATAGATTTCCCACTTTCAGTGTAGATTGGATGATTATTTTCAGTGTGTTGTGTGTGTGTGTATCGTTGTTCAGGATCAGCTAGATAATCGGGGGGGTGTTTAACTGTGTGTTGACTAAAGTGTGTGTGGTGATGATTTATATGATTAGATGGATAATTTGGATAGAAATGTTTAGAATGTGTGTGTGTGTCATTTTTGTGTGTATCATCATCTGTATGATCAGTTTCATCAAGTAACCACTCAGTCATATCATTAGCTATAGAAGATTGACTCATGAGTGTATCAAGGGCAATATTATTCTTCAATGTGTGTGTATTGTTAGGGCTAGATATGTGTGTAGAATTATGGTGATTTTGTGTGTGTGTTGTGTGCATCATAGGATCAAGTGGATTATTACTAATACTACCATATGAAGAGAGAAATGATTTAAATGAGTGGATAGGGTTTGTTATGAGTTTAGTTGTATTGTTTTTATCATTTTCTTTGTATATTGATGTACGTGTTGGTTGTGCTATATACTGTTGTAAACTCTTTTGTAATATATTTTCCTTCTCTATTGATTCTTGCACACACTCTGATAAATTAGGTCTTGGACTATCTGTGAGGAATCTGTCTTGGAGGAAATGTGAATATTCGCGCGGTATTTTATACCCGGGAATTGTCGCTTCCGAATTTGCCCTGATTATATGTTCCATTGTTTCATGAGGTAAATTATTAATAAGTGTGTGTAAGGGGGATATATCTGATAAACTTCTTGTTAACTGTGCTGTTATATTGCTTTCACTCATCATATCTACTGTGTGTATAAAGGAAAGGAGGGGAAAAAAGATATTATAAAGTTTGTATATTGGTGAGAGTATGTCTATGTGTGTTTATGTGTGTTGTATATGAGCTGTGTATATCATTATAAGTGTATGTATATATATATAGCAATATAAACTGTGTATATCATTATAAGTGTATGTCTATGTGTATGTAACATAAACAACAGTGTGTATATGATCAAGAGTGTGTATGTATCATGAATATAAACAAGTGTATAATTGTGTGTACCATAAATAACTGTGTATATGATCAAAAGTGTGTGTGAGGTATCACCAAATGAAAAAAATAATTTATTCAAAGTATCAAGTATTAAATTCATCATGTATATACATTCTAGGTATAATATATATCAAATCAATACACTCCCCACACCCTCTTACACACACCATAACTAAGGCTACTGTTATAACGACGTAGATCATCATCTGATTCAAATTTTTTGATAGGATGTTGTGTGTATTCTGCACTTCCATTCCCTCCATTACTACCACTCATTTTGTGTGTATTATAAGCCCATAATTCTTCATGGAAGAGATGTTTTTCTAAATTTTTGGGTTGTACTTTTAAAATTTTCCCACCAATAGGTGTACCATTTAATTCAGCCATAGTTTGAACAGCTGATTTATGTGATGTGTATGATACAAATGCATATCCTTTATTAACACCAATAACACCTTTAGAAGGTGCAGGTACCCTTATACCAACAACATGTCCATAGGGTCCAACTAATTTTAATAATTCTAATTCTTTCCAATTCTTTGGTAAACCATAGAAAAACAAATTAGCACCTGGTGGACCATCCTTTAATAATATAAAGGATGTCTTCTTTGATATATAATCAAAATAATTCAATTGTTTTTCATCTTTGGGTGATATTTTATGATGAGGTGTATCTACACATGTTGATGAATCATTTGGATTAAATGAATAAATACGACTAATCCCATGGAAATCTTCTGTACTTCTACACGCAACTAATTTATGATTTACTGAGTTTTGAAAAATATGTTTTCTGTGTAAACCTGCAATGGCTAAATCCGCTTCTTTAGGTGTAGAAAATGTTACAGTTGCATATTTCCATTGTTGTTTTTTTGATATTAATTTTATATCTACTATACACCCATATATTTTGCATTCGTTATGTAAATTTTCCTGTGTAATGGTGGGTGGTATATTCCCTATAAAAACACTTCCTGTTTGATTTACTTTTTCATGTAATGAATTTTCAAAATCAAGTGTACGTACACTCTCTTCATATTCATTTGAATGTGTTGATTGTGAATGATATATATTTTCGGATTTGTGTATATACTCTAATTCATAGGGAGGTGTATGTGTGCTTGAAAATGTTGAGGGAGTAGCTTGTGCTGTGTTAGTTGGTGTGTGTGTAGGTGGAGGTGGTTTAGGTGGTGTTAGAGGGATAAGCGGTGTTGCGGGTGTGTGTATTGATTGTGTGTGTGTTGCGGGTGTGTGTGTAGGTGGTGTGGATGTTGTATGTGTAGAGTTTAAATGCGGAAGTGAATTGGTTTTAGGTGTTGTATAGTAATGAGTTGAATTTGTTTTATTTGAATGTGTATATGTATCCGCATGTGTTGTAGGATGTATATCTTTTGTATGAACATCATTGCTTGTGTGTGTATCTTTGGATATGTGCATATCGTTTGTGTGATTTGTTGATATCTTTTGTGTTGATGTAGGTATAGTTGATGTATCTTGTTGAGACTTCATTTTCAGTGTGTTTTTGAGTGGTAGAACGGCCGTAAATGTCGAATTTATATGCCCAAAAAATGATTGTTTTGTGGATGTGTTGCGATTCATTTTTGTTTGTTTGATGCTATTATATGGCGTACTCATTGTATGGTTGTGTGTATGTAAATGTGTGTGTGTGTGTGTATGTGTATGTGTTTATTAAATTTAGGATTGATTATGTCGTGTCTATGCGTGTTGGTGTGTAAATGTGTATCGTGGGTATAATGTTGATGTGCTGTATATGTTTTAAAAGTGGTCTGTGTGTGTGTGTGTAATATCAGTGTGAGTAATGTATAAAGTGTTGTTTCTATGTAGTTATGTATTATGTGTGTAAAATGGTTAATCAGCAGACCAAAAAAAAAGTGCGATATTAAAAAAAAACTTAATAGATTGGAGGGACTTTGTGAAGGCAAGAAATTTTTGTGTATGTAGTTACACGAATTTCACAATGAATCAATCTAGGGGTGTGTATTCTTGCTATATATCAGCCTCGTATAAATGTGTCAAACAATGTGTGTGTGTGTAGATATTTATAAATGCCCAGAAGTCATATATATCTATATACAGAAAGGAAATCAATTTAACCTAATGTTTCGGATGTTCGGATTTAACGGTGTTTATAAGAAATTCAAGAGGCGTGTGTAGAAACTATGAATTCCTATGTCTGAGAATTTCTAATTTCTGTGAGTAAAAATAAATCATAATAAAAATTTTATATAAGGTATTTGTATGTATATAAATATAAAGGATTGAGTATAGGGTGTCAATGTGTGTGTATGTGTGGGTGTCAAAGAAAAATATGCCAAATATTGTGATTTTTTATATACAAAATATATTATTGGCACAATAATAATGGGATAAAGTGAGATTTTATAGGTTTGAGAAATTATAGGTGTAGGTGTGTATATATGTACTAACCTATGCGTGTGTGTACCTAAATAATTATATGACATATGCGATAAATCAAGATCATAAAAACTGTGTGTGTGTGTGGTCAGTTGGTCATATACACAATAAATGTGTTGCTCTAAATCAATATAAAAAATTCTGAATCAGCTGTGTGTGTATGTATAAATAAGATTATTCAAGCTAATAACCACTCGTTTAGTGTGCGTGTGTGTGTAGATAAGGTTTATCAAAGATAATTAATTTTATAAATGTGTATGTTCAAATAAGAAGGACCAAATCGATATAACCAATCTTACAAGAATATTTGAGTGTTGTTGTGTATGTGTAAATGTGTTTTTAAAAGTCTTTGTTTAAGTGTATGTGTGGGTGTATAAATGTGTGTAAAAGTGTGTGTGTGGTAGTTAAGATAAACAAATCCAATCGCCACCTATTTATTTCTCAAAATAGCTATAGAACAGGCCAATCTCTGTTGAAGAGAGTAGGGGTTAAGATAGCTATATAACAATGAAACCTGTTGAATGAAATGTTTTACAAAATATCCAAAAAAAAGAATAAGAAGTTGGAGGGGATAGTGTTTGTTGTGTGTGCGTACACAATTTTAGAAGTTAAACTCATATATATATTTTCGTGTTCATTTTATAAACACTTTCCACTGGAATGTGTAAATGATCTATTAGTAGTGATAGGGGGTTACTTCCATATATATATATTTAGTATATATATATATATATATGTGTAAATCAATAAGTGTATGTATATCAATCAGTGTGTGTGTGTCGCGCAAAATATTTAATGTGCAAGTATATATATATATATATTCATATATCTTTATGTTTGAGAAAATAATGATATGTAGGGGTGTGAGGAGGTAATCCAAATGTGTTTAGAAAACAATGTGTGTTTATGCGTGTATGTTGTGTGTGTGTGTATAGGCGTTTATAAGTGTCTCTGTGTGAGTTTAGCCTCCCGACGTCACGGGAAGATAAATCAGTTATCTAAAAATAATAGATTTCCTTCGGATAACTCTTATTACAATTTCATGAATAAAATTTGATATTTTTCATAAATTTATATCAAATTGAATAAAACAACGAATTCCGTGAAAATGTTGGGAGAGATATAGTTCGGAAAACATTATTTAAGAAGAAGGAATCTACAAAGAGGGTAAAAATGATATTCTTTAAGGCTTAAATTAAAAATGTGTAATTAAACATTTTGCACACATAATTATGATTGTGTATATATCTGTAAAGTAAGAGAACTGATGTGTTTGATATATGTAGGATGATATGTGTTTGTGTGTGTAGGTGTGTAGGAAAATGTGTATATTTATGTGTATGTGTAAGAGTGTATAGGAAGGAAGAATGTATGTATATTTGTTTTTGATATGTGTGGGTATTAGTAAGTGTGTACTTGTGTTTGTATGTGAGTATGTATGTAATATTAGAAACACATTTATATTCTAAACAAGATGATGCAGGTAGTAGATAATGTTTGTGATTGGTTGTCTAGATATGTATGTAGGTATACGTTTGAATTTTTATGTATTTGTGTGGACATACTCATATATTCAGGCTGTTTGTTTTACTATTATTGCAAAAGTAATGTGAAGGTATATATGTATGTTTGTTTTTATGTGTGTATGTTTATGTGGGATATAAGTTTATGAGGTTTAAGTGTGTTTGTGTGCGAGTGTATTTATGATGTAGGTAATTTTTTTTTATATATAGAGAAGTATAGGTGTAAAAGTACATATTTGATGTTGTGTGTATGTGAGCGTGTGCATGTATGTAACGTGTAACTAAAATGATGTGTATATATATAATTAGATATTTATATAAATATATATGTGTATGTGTATATGTATGTTATTAGAGCCATATATTTTTAGCTATAATCAAGACTATGTTTATGTGTGTGTAAATATAATAAGGGAATGTATATATGTGTGCGTGTGTGTGTGTGTATGTCAATATATCTAAAGTGTCGCAACAAAGATAATACATATGATAAAAAATACTAGTATTAACCTGTTCAAAAATTAATAGAATAATATGAGGAATATATATATATACGAAATGTTTTAGACTTTTTGAGTTCGTAAATCTTGAAATTGATAAAAAGATTGAAAATGTGCATGTATGTGCAAATTACGTTGAAGATATATTAGTATAAAAGCTGATTTAAAAATAACAAAAATTGTTGTAAAAATAATGCGGGTCTAAATATATGTAATTATCAGTAGTAAGGAATATTTATATATATGTATGTGTGAGAACATGTATATGTTTGGTTCTTGTGTGTATATGTTATTTAGTAAATATGAGTGTATACCCTATTTGGATGATGTATATTTACATATTTATGTGCATGGATGTATATGTAATTTAATTAATTGACATTTGTGTATGTTTTTGTATGTTTCTGCAAGTTTGTGTGTGTTAAATGTGATTAATTGCGTTTATGGATATGTATATGTTTGTATAGTTAGTTGCTTTATTATGTGTAATTATGTGTATTTTACATGTGTCTGTGCTGTTGTGTGTTTGCTATGTTTGTGTAATTTTTTTAATTTACTTTGAGTCATTTGTGCTAGGAGTTAAGTTATATGTGTTTACTTATGTGTGTTGCATGTGCCTATGTATATGTTTTTTGATATTTGCGTTTTAGGATGTATATATAATGTGAATTTTTTAAAGGCAAGTTTTGTGATTGTATTAAAAAAGTAGGTGATGTGTATATATAAATCATAATAGTTGTTAATTTTTAAGAGTGTAAAATTACATTTATTATATATATTTCAAATTTTTTTTCTATCTACATAATGATTTTTAATATATGTTTCTTAAGGAGAGATGTAAAGAGCTATAAAAACTTCGAATTTCAAATTATTTTACAATTGACTTAATACAAAATTGATATGTAAGAAGTTTATTAATTTATATTTATAGTCAAAAAGTAAAAATAAAATTTTATGTTTTAAAGCCTGTAACTTATTCTTAACAAAATTCATATTTGATGCACACACATATATATAAATATGTATATATATATATATATATATATATATATATATATATACGTGTAAATCTTTTGTAATTTCACATTTAACTCTAAATATATAACAAATCTGTAGATAATAGGAAATTATATTATTTATAATTGCTTATGTTTAGAAGGATTGTAACACCATTTAAATCTTAACATCTCAAACCATATATGTTAATTTAAAACATTGAGTCTGCTTACTATTCTGAGACTATCTAATAATTATTAATACTGTGTGTAAAAAGAATTTTTTAATTTGTAATATATAAGCATATGTAACACCTATTATGTTTATAACAAATTTTTGTTTTCAAAAATGCATAATGATTGGTCAATGTGATCTATTTTAATAATTATATAACATTATGTGCTGTGTGTTGACATAGTGCCACTTTGTAATGATTGCAAAAATTATGTATCTCTAATTATCAAATTATGTGATAATTGTAATTGACTTTTAGCATGATCCGCAAATTTATGTGTGACTAAATTGTAGTTGATTTTGTATATATCTAAAGAATTGTGTTTGTAAATTGTGTTATGTTAGAAACCGAAAATAATTACACATTAATGAACATAAATTGTAGCTTAATCTTGAATATAATTACAAAATTACGTGTATAAATTGTAGTCTAATTTTTAATCTAATTGTAAATTTACATTATTCAAGTCTCCAAGTTTATTTTATACTAACAAGGTGTGTAAATTTCACTAATTTAAAAGAATTGAAATATTTCGAAGATAATTTTTGGCCCAAATCATATATGCCCTAAACGTGTATTTAAACTATATGTCATCATTATAAAAAATTGAGCAAAGTAAAATTAAATATTATATAACATTAAATTGGGTTAAACATAGTTCCATCAAAAGTAAGAAGTAAATCACATAATTATTTTATATCTTAAACATAAAGTGAAACTGATTTACAGTCAAATTTAAATATTCGCATTATTATTATATTTCCTAAATATTTAGTGAATTTTTAGTTAAGCTTTATTCAATCTCGAGCATAATTTTTGTATAGTTAAAATTACATCTTACCTTTATATAACTTATATGTATAATCTAGGAAATCTATACATTTTGTTTACAAGAATCTAAGTCTTGTTAATTAACACCAAACAACACATATGAACAAAATTTATGAATTATTTAACATATTCGAAGTCGTTAACCTTCCCTAAACTTTGTTCATAGATTTAGCAGTTTTCATCGTTGTTTTTTAAAAATAAATATAAGACAGTATCAAGCTATTCCTTTACATGTTAATTTTCCTTATCGTTTATAATTCTATTCGTCTTATATATGTATATATATAAGGTTCTTACTAGTATCTAATGAAATTGATTTTTTGATATAGTAAGTCATTCCAAATCTTAAATGAGTACGCATATTGAATTTTATCATATTTTGACATACTTTGTTAGATTAATCACATTTACTGAGCTTCGATAACTTTTGCCGAGCTTAATAAGTTTGTTAAGCTTATTAAGATTGTTTAAATTTATTAATTTTATTTAGTTTCATTAAATTTCATCAATTTTCATTGAAATTGTTAAGTTTCGATAAATTTAGTTGAAAATGAACAAAAACTACTAAAGCATAAAATTAAATTATACTTGTAAAACTAGTTAAATTAATATAGCACCTAGAAACATCAAAATTGAGTGAAACTACACTTTGAGCATTTGTTATTTTAAGCTCGAAATAACCAAAACTTGCTCAATTACATTGTTATGTTTGTATATAACATTTTTACATAAAATACATATAAGTTAAATTTCGACGCATTTGTTTCATATATATAAATTTGTTAGTCAGGCTTGAGTTTAAATTTGTTATATATAAATGTATATATTACATACACATAACTGTTTGTATTGTGAATTGGTAGATATTTGGAGTGCTAAATAAGAGCTAACTTTCTTCACCTTGATAGATATACACACTACAAACGTGTTTTTAATACCCTGATTTAAAATTATAAATTTGAATGAGAAACTTATATTATTCCTCCTAAATTATAAAATCACAAATTTAAGTCAAAATGCAAACATTTATTGAATTTTGTTATAGAAACTCGCTAGTAATCATGTGAGGTTAAAGCTTGTTTACTATTCTAACTTATGAACTCTATATATAGGCACATAATTCATCTGAATTTAAAAAATACAAAATGGCGGAAAATAGCGGGCCAATGAATGTTATTGTAATTGGCCATGTTGATGCCGGAAAATCAACGCTAATGGGCCATTTAATGGATTACTTACAACCTAACAAATCTCCGGGACGACCTAAGCCCAGGAAGAGCAAAGGAGAAGCCTCTGAGCAGTATGCATGGGCTTTGGATGAACAGGAAGAAGAGAGAAAGAGAGGGCTAACACTTGATTATCATGTCAAACACCTAAGCATAGGGCAGAGACTAGTCACTTTTATTGATTCACCTGGCCATTCTGAGTTGATCTTTAATACACTTAAAGGTAAATGCCAAAATACCTATCTCTCTGCACAGTATAAACCAATTGAAAAAAACTCAAATACACAAATTAAGCTATATACCTCCCTTCCATTATTTGAATAATCAACAACATGCTCCACCTTTCTATAGCTTCGCATTGCGAGCTATTGAAGGAATCTTTACCATAAGATACATTAATAACAAAAAATTCAATTATTTATTAGGGGCCATACTTGCGGATATAGGCCTATTGGTAGTCGATGCTAATGATATAAAGACAAGTAATAATGTAATCCAACCACAAACTATAGAACACTCAAAATTAGCCAGGGTACTAGGAATGCCTGAACTCATTGTTGCGATTAATAAGATGGATCTCATTGATTGGGATGAGGAACTATTTAAGCAAATCAGCAATAAAGTTTTGAGCTTTTTGACCGGGCCAGAAATTGGTTACAAGAAAAATAATATCCACATCATCCCAATCTCGGCTAAAGAGGGTACATATATGATCAATTTGGAGGGTAAAACCGACTCTTCAAAATGGTGGAATGGGCCCAGTTTGTTTTCTATTTTGGAGGATATCAAAGTATGAATTTTATTACCCCATTACTTAATCCATGTATAATATTAATATAACATTTTTTTCAGATTCCAAATTCTGGCAAAAATGAAACCTTGGTTTCTATTGCTGATGCTTGGGCTACACCTAAGGGACAATCTGCTGCTGCCAAAGTAGTCAGTGGATCGCTTTCAATAGGAGATGAGGTTCTAGTTTCCCCTTATCAATCAAAAGCTATCTGTCGTTCTATGCTCATAAATAATGAAAATGTTACAACTTGCAATGCAGGACAGTATGTAGATTGTATTACACTGGGAAATTTCAATGAGTCTTTATTTACAGGGTGTGTATTATGTAATCCATCGCATCCTCTACCAGTATCTAAGTTTTTCAATGCGCTAATAGTTGTATTCTCTGTGAGCCAGCCCATATCTCCTGGACAGAATCTCTTGATACAAATCCATAGCAATTTCCAACCGTGCTTTATATCTAAGATAATTGGAATATTTGATAAGCAAACAGGAAAATTATCTTCAGCTAAACCACCTCGATTCCTAGTCAAAAAGCATAGAGCAGTTGTTCAAATTACCTGTGAAAACAAGATATGCTTTTCCTACAAAACAAGTGAACAAACAAATATTCTTTCTAGGGTAGTTCTAAGGAGAGGGAATATATCTATAGCTGCAGGTTTCGTGTGTGAAGCCTAACAATTTTTACACTTTTTCCAAGGCACTTTTGAAGTTATATCTTATTATAAACCAGAAATAAAAGCAACTTTAATCAAATTTCCAATTTTCATTCAATTCACAATACCTGCACCCAATATATATACTGTCACTCATACACACATACCAAAACAATTATACACATACATAATCCAGTCTAGAATTCTAAAAATAATTTCAAAACATATATTTAAATCTAAGTTATATAAGGGAGAGAAACAACCATATCAGACAATAGAATCATTTATCACAATTCTTATAACGCCCAAAACATTATTTATGTGTAAAAACTTTTATTTTTATATGTTTCAATTGCACTATGAATGGTTTTAATTTTTTATCTACATTTTAAGAGATTTACACCCAATATATATCAAACTTGCCTCAACCAAATATCTCGATACACGTTGTTTATCTAATATTCAACACTAGGATGTAGATGTACACGAAAATTATAAGTTTTAATAAAATATAAAATAATTTGAATTAAATTTGCTTAAATTAAATTTATAAGATATGTTCAGTAACTATTATAATATATATATATATAATAAAAAACACACACATATTATGTTTATTTAAACTCATAACAGCTAAATATACCAAAATATGCATAATTACACCTATCTAAATTAATTATACATATATGTATCCCAGATATATATATAATGAAATGTAGAATAAGAAATTATTAAGCTTAAAATACTCACAACATAAAACAAAAAAAGAGTTAACCAAAAAAAATTATTATGAGATGCGTACTTTTTTTTTAAAACAAAACCTCAGGTTTGAATGAAATACATACTCAATTCGAGTTGTTAAAAAGAAATTCCACTAGAATTGTAAATGTACAAGATATCATCATTATTTTGTACTAAATTCCTGTGTGCAATTTGACACACATATCCCAAACACGCCACTGACGTTCTTGCTGTTTCTCTATACACCTACACCCAATCATATGCACTTTTACAACACCCTTATAATTGCTAATATAAGGTTTTTCATACGAGATAAACTATTAGGCGCTAACCAATCACACATTTTAGGTGAAAATTATTCAGGGAATTAAGTGTAATTCTGACAACGTCCTTACTCCCCCCCAACCTCGATGGATGTACAATCCCGAAATATAGGAAAACCCCGAGTGGAGGTTTTATTCGGAGAACGTACGTACTTGCTATCGGAGTTGTTTTTCTGTGACCCGTGCAGTCGTGTGTGCCCTCCGCATGAAGTCCTGCAGACTCATGAGGTGTTGATGTGCCCATATTGTTCTCACACACCTAATGCTGTGGAGGCAACGAGCTACTTCAACAGGTGTTCCAGGTGTTTTGAATGCCCTATTTGTGGCACTGTCCTCACCTTCATATCTGAGCCTGATCCTAACTCAGACCAGCCCGTCTACTACCTACTTTGCGGAAACTGTTACTGGGACTCGAAATCGAAGCTAGGCCTAACAAGACACGACCCAAAGGACATTGTGCATGAGCTAATTAACATTGAGCGGGTGTCACCCACACCTGAGGACTATATTCCACTCAAGAGCTACTACAAGAAACTAGACGCGGAAGGCACGCGCCAAGAATTACTCAGGTCAGCTCTAAAGAAACGATACGAGAAATACTCAATGATGAACTCAACTCAAACTTTTCGCAAGTCTACCCTCCTCTCTACATCAGATGGTGTAGACCCCTCTTTGAATGACGAGTGTTTAATCAAGAAACAAAAGGAAGACATATGGGCAAATGAATATCCCGAAATGTTAAAATCTGCACTACTACCCAGATACGTTGAATTGAATGAGGCCTTGGGTAAACAACCTCAAGTGAATGTACAACATCAACAGCTCCAACCCAAAGAGGGTATGTTTTTAAGGGACTGGTCAATCCTTGATACACATAAACTTAATCAACCATACGATAATAGACCTACACTTGAACAACACCTTAGACCTAATTTCTATTATAGTGAAGCTTCTTACAATAATGAGGGATCTAAGAAGGATAATACTCAAGCAATACATGGATCTATTATAACGTCATATAAAGGAAATTTAAGCCATACACACACACTGAGTGATCCACCATTAAAACCACAAACTCCTGTACATTTACATTCTCAAACACATACATTAAACACATCAGATACAATGCCTGGTCAATCATTACCCTCTCGTGTACGATTGATATCTAGGCCTACAAAGAGATGTATGGCGTGTAACACTGTATTACTTGCCTATAATAAGGCTATATCATCCTCTAAATCATCTAATTTTCTAGTTGATCATAGGGCATTAAATTGGATACCTTTAATCACATTGAAGGGTACAGATGTTATAGAATCACAGAGATGTACACTCTATTTTATGATTAGGAATCCACTTGAAAAACATATAAATGTTGACTTTGAGTTTGAGGATGATAATAAGTACACACTAGATGTTATTAGTGAACCATTTGCTGTACCTATAGACCCCTTTGACTCAATACAAGAATTAATGGATAGTGAAGATGAAGAGGCCAATACTGTAGAAGAAGAATTATCTGAATTTATTGTAAAGAGTAAGAGAAATATGAAATTAATTAAAATTATAGTTTCACCCAAACCTGACACAATAGGTAAAGCTGCACAATTTGTGTGTAAATTATCATTAAAATTCGAAGATTTAGTGGGTAAAAATCGAATTATACAATTTAGATTACTCAATACAGTTGGATTTATAATGAATCAACATCTACGAACCATTCAATCGATGTAAAATTTGTTTATAGGAAATATGTATATATAGGATGTATTATATACATTGACTTTGTGTACACGAGATATGTATATATAGGATTTATTATACACATTGAGTATGTGCATAAGAGATTTATGTCTGAGTTATCCTTCATACAAATTGACTGTGTTTAGGATATGTGTGTGCATCTTACTTATTATCCACAAAACTATAGTAGACATGTGTATTTTATTTCCTATGCAAATTTACTGTATGTAGGAAATGTGTGTGTATCTTATGTCCTATACAAACACATGGATTGTGTGTATAATGTCTGGATTGGTATACACAATCGTGTAGGAATCAATTATATATTTATGATTCAAAATTTGCACTTTTAGATCATACAAACACATAAAGTATATATAGTTTAGCTTCGGTACATATCTGTATATATATATAAATATATATATATATATATATTTATATGTGTATGCTTAAAATAAATCCTATAAATAAACATCCTACTTTACATTTCAAATAACTTATAAACAATTATTATTTTGACTTTGAAAATATTAAACACTCGAAAAAAAATTTGAATTTTTTTTTACAAATTTCTGAATCCGATTTATTTTCCTAAATACACCATCTTAACACTCTTTTAAATTTATATACATGTGTTTTATGTGTGTGAAATTGTATGTGTGTAAAACTGTATTCATGTGAGTGTGAAATTGTGTGTGAATATTTGGAAATGTAGGTGTATAAACCTATGTGTGTAAGGCTGTGTATTTATATGTGTTTGCAAAAAACACAATTTGTGTTAGCAACTGATTAAATAAGTAAGAATATTTTTAATTGAAGGATGTAAGAGTTGTAGATATATCAATCAAGCTAATATGTGTGTAACTTAATAAATTGTTTTTAAATGTGTGGCCATTATTAAATTATATTTTAACACTTTTTAAAACTAACACCTTTCTATAGTATAATTTTCCACAATGTGTGCCTCTAAAAAATACAACAAATGTGTAAAATATTTTATAATTTTTAAGAGGGTAAGATATCTATATATAGGGTTTCAAAAATACAATGATTAGTGTGTGTATGATTTAAAATGTTTTTGTTTGTAAATTTGGTCAATCAATACATTAAAAAATGTGTGAAAATTTGACTAAAATTCAACAAAGTTATCAAAACTCATAAGGGGATAATGAAATATAAATACAAATCTTATTAGATAATTGATGAAGAAGTAGTGTTTATCTATACTCACACATAATATATTTATATTTGTGTCTGAGTGTGTGTGTGTAGTAACTTTCTGCTTATCAAAAATCATCATCACTATCAAAATCTTTTCGCCTATAAATCTGAAAATATAAATTACATATATTCATATATATATATATATAAATATAAATAATTCAAACACTTATAATCTAATATTTACATCAAGATGTGCATACACACGTACAAACACACACACACACACACACACACACACACACACACACACACACACACACACACACACACACACACACACACAGGCACAAACATACACGCACACACACACAATCACAAACACAGTAGACACAGACACATATAAGTATATATATATATATATACCTTAACAGTTGGTCCAGTTGTGGTTGTAGTAGCATCACTGATTTGCTGTAAAATAAAAATTGTGTAGAATATGTGTGTAGAATGGGTGTGTGTAAACGATATGTGTGTTAAATATGTGTATATAATTTAATTACATAAATTTTTAATTACATTCAAAATATTTACTAAGTCTTTATCTTCTAATTTATCTCTTATCCTTCCCATTTGTGCATTCTAAAATTAAATTGAAAATGTGTGTATAATTAATATATAATATAGAGATATATATGTTTGTGTACATAAGATAAATATAAAAGAGTGTGTGTATAAATTACAATAGTATAGAAATGTGTGTATATAATGTATAATAATGGAACATGTGTGAAATTCAATGGAATTAATTTTATTAAGTTAACTATATAATACACACTCTCATAATCATGTCTTCAACAGATCTCGCCTTCTGTGGTTTAACCAAGGCAATTCTATGTACTGAACAAAGATATGTAGAATTTTCTGTGTGTGTGTGTGTGTGTGTGTGTGTGTGTAGGTATGTGTGTGTATTGATATTAAACATATAGAAAACAAGTGTGTATTTGTGTTACATCTTTCTTGGGCTTCTTTAGTTAGGAATGTGCGTAGGAACATATGTCGTCTCTCCTCTTCCATCTCCCTATAAATTTAAAAAATAAAATATTCCATATCCATTATATATATCTAAATACATATAAATGTATATCTCTGTGTAGTTGTGTGTGTGTGTGTATGTATACATGCAAATATATATATGTGTGTATATATTTATGTATGTGTGTGCTAATTAAGTGATAGTGTTGATTTAATATATATTTAAATAAACTTACTTTTTCATTTCCTTTCTTCGCATTTCCTCACTATCATGGGGTGCCTATTTTGGCAAGGTACACACACATATATTTAAAATAAAATAGCCGAAAATATTGATGTGTATAATCTATATATATATATATATATACTTATGTATATACACATGAACATTACGCACATACAAATTTTACTTATCTCACACATCCCCATTACAGACAAGCTCATCATTAGATACACAAGCAGATATACACATAATACATTACAAACATGTCACATGTATATAAAACACACATCATCTATACAGATCACACGTTTAAATACACACACATGTATATATATATATATATGTATAGTCACACACGAGTGTGTGTGTGTATAAGGATGTGTGTGTTTGGGTAGGGTTGTGTATGTGTGTGCAGAGATGGGTTTGTGTATAGAGATGTGTGTGTTTATAGAGATGTGTGTGTTAATAGAGATGTGTGTGAGTGTAGAGATGTATATGTGTATATAGAGATATGTACGATCATATTGATATATATGGGTGTATAGGGATGTGTGTGTGTGTTTAGTGATGTAAATAGTAAGTTACCTGTCCTTCCCCTCCAAGCTCATCAGGTGTACGTACTTCATATGATTCGTTTGACATGGTGTAGGATTGTAATTTAAGAAAATAAAAATGTGTGCGTCTGTGTACAAAAATAAGATGTGTATTGAAGGATGTGATGAGGGCATGAATTTAAGAATAATTAAGTTAGTTGATTAACATATGAATAAATATAATAAATACATATTCACAATATAGAGTTACACACATGTTCTGATAACTTAAGTAGTTATATTGAGGTATATGTATATACACATATGTATAATTATGTACACACACATACACACAAAAGTTTACACATTAAGATATGTAGATATATATCTATTTACTTAAAAGACATTTAACACATTTAGCCTAACTAGATTATTTAATCTATCTAGTTACAACACACCATTTAGATGTACATTGCTATTTTCATAGGTAATTATTATTCTATGAGTAAACATAAAAGTACGCACACAAACATAGTTTGCAGTACACACACACACAAATATTATGATTAAACACACACATAAACACATGTAAAATATGCATAAGTTATGAAAATACTCGCACAAAAAAAATTAGTATATATCAAGATATAAATTTCAATTTGCCGTTAAATTTTGATAAATTGTATATGATTTAATAACTTACAATTTACTTTAGTTTGTTGAAATTAAATTAAATGTTAATAGTATATTATACACACACAATACATACCATTCATACAAAATATAAATATACACAATATATACACATACATACACAATATACTTGCCCATTCAATATACACACATACCATTAAAATCTACACTCAAGATCAAAACACAATTAATACCTACACACACACATTGAGTTTCAACAAAGTTGATAATTATATGTCTATAGTGTGTGTAATTTAGATATTGTTAGAGGTTATTTCACATATTTTATTAAAAAATTACAACATACAGTTTGCCAAATAGTATGAAACTTATTATTACATGTACTTTTTATACAATTGTGTATAAATTATTATGCACACACAATATGTACAAACAATAGAAAGTGGCACACAGATTTTTTAAAAAATTAAAGCTTTTAGACATAATTATATATATAAATCTTATAAATAAGCATATATATACAATACACACACACAAATCTATATATATACATATATATACATTCGCATACATATGTATATACATATATACATATAAATATACATATAAATATAATAAAAACAAATAAAAAGTGTGTAGTTTTTTATTGTTAAAAAATTTACAACGAGTTAAAATAAGTATTGTTAATTCAAAACGTCTGTAGAAGGTGTAAAACAAAGGTGTTAACCTTAAAATAAATAGAATATAAATAAATAAATATATATTTATTTGTATGTGTGTGAGTGTGTGTGTAAAATTGAGTTAATATATAGGGAGAGATGTAATCAATGTTTTTTAGCTTTAGGCCTTTCGAAAATTCGTTCTCCTTTGAGGCCTAAAAATTAATACACACACATATTCATATACATACATAAAGAGCATAAAATAAAAACATTAATTAAATATATATACAGCATACACTATGCACACACACATATATATATATGCTATAAATACAAATACACTACTCTCACACACGAACAAAACATAAACTAGAAACACGCACTTATTACATATATACACACACACTTACTACACACTTACTACACACTATACACACACACTCACACACTAGACACACACACTCACACACTATACACACACACACACACTATACACACACACTCACACACTATACACACACACTCACACACTATACACACACACTCACACACTATACACACACACTCACACACTATACACAAACACTCACAAACTATACACACACACACATACCAGCCATTTTTCCTTTTAATTTACTCTCTGAAGGGTCAATTTTGGCCCAAGGTGCATTAAAATCGGTCGTGTCAACATCTGCAAGGTGTGTGTGTTTGACTTGACCAGCTCGACCAAATTGCCCTGTAATAAATTGTGTGTAAGAATAATGTGTGTATAAATCTAAGTTAATAAAAACGTCTTAATAAAATGTGTGTGTGTGTTTACAAGAGTTGTGTACAGACATAGAGAGTGTGTGTATTAAGTTTTTTGGTATAGTAAATATCTGTTTCTGGTTTCTCTTGTTGTTATTATTATTGTGATAAGATATATATACATATACACACCATATCTATATATATTCAATAATTATGCGTAATGTACACATAATAGTGTGTATATAAATGGTATATATTATATTAATATTCTACCCATTTTTATTCCTAAATATATTTACTATTTAAGATATTATATTGTACCTCTCCTTAATCTCATAGCTTTAGGTAGGATCTTCTTATTTAAGTTATCCTCTCTGTAATGCACATGCATACAATATGTATTTGATGTTACACACATACATACAAAATAAATATGATGTTAAACACACACACACACGAAATAATTTTGATTTTAGTAATACAAAAATGAAAAATTTTATATTAGATACACAGAAAATAATTGTTGTATGCACACAAACACACACACACACATTCACACACACACACACACACATTCACACACACACACACACACATTCACACACACACATATTCACACACATACACACACACGCAAATACACATTCACACACACACACACACACACACACACATTCACACACATACACACACACACGCAAATACACATTCACACACACACACACACACATATTCACACACACACACAAACGCAAATACACATTTACACACACACACACACACACAAAATAATATAACATACCCAACAGGTGCCTGATAATCTCGTAAGTAAATATCTTCCTTGCCATCTTGAGCCTTATCTTGGAAGTATGCACCCTAATAATACATGTGTGTAGAGTGTAATATATAATTTGTGTGTGTAAAATTTAATATAATAAGTGTGAATGGAAATATATCACAAAATATTTATACTGAATGAGTTATAAGTAGTGTGTCCTACAAATATGTTTGAGATATAAGGATGGTGAATTTGCTTCATAAAAACGGATTATGTGTGTGGAAAAATGAGTGTGTAGCCTATAAAGTATAAGCATTACTTTGTGATAATATTTCTGCATAAAGGCTGGGGTGTATTTCTTTTCTGCCTTGGGTAAAGTCGCACTCAATTTCTTATTTTCTACTGCCCTCTCTTCTTCAGTTAAGCCTCTCCTTCTCTCTATTTCTGCATGCTGTATAGACACACACACACACACACACAAAATCATATATATATATATATATACATATGTAGTTATATATAAATAAATACACACAGGTATACAGACACATATATATATATATATATATATATATATGTAGGTATACACAATTAGAATTATACAGGTACACAATCACATATAGCTATATATAAGTGCATATAAAGGTACACATATACGCTGACAAAAATATAGAAATACTCACACATAATCAATTATGATTTAAAACGATATAATATATATATATATATATAGGACATAGAAAATATAGTACACAGCAAAAAAGTGTTATGTGTGTGTGTGTATATTTTTCAAATATCTGTATGTATTGTATATATATATGTGTGTGCAAACTCTATTGATAGTGAAAACATACTTGTAAAGCTTGAAAATCTCTTTCTTCTTTGTCACGCTTAAGTCGTTTCATTTCCCTTAACTTCCAATTTTCATACTAAAAATAATTTATAAATATATTTATTTGTGTGTGTGTGATTGTAGATGTGTGATTGTGAATGTGTGTGTATGTCTGTGTGTTTTGTGTGTGTGTCTAAATGTATACAAGTGTGCGCAAAAATTTAAAAATGTGTGCGTATGTAAATGTGTATATAAGTGTGTGTGTGCTTAAATGTGTATTCAAGTGTGTGTAAAGAAAAAGTGTAAGCTATTTGTTTACCTCTTCTGCCTCATTAACCTCATCGTTATCATCAGGCATTTCAGTGTCAGAAAAGACCGAAAATTCATCAACCTTATTATGAGAGGCTTCCGCTTCTTGTTTAAGCTGATAATAAATAAATAAATAAATAAATATATATA
>JADHZB010001923.1:0-12849 GCA_015657535.1 Nephromyces sp. MM_2019
ATATATATATATATATATATATATATACAATGTGTATGTGCTATGCATATTTTTAATTGTATTTTGTTTAATTACTAAGCTAAACACACTTTTTATTTTTAATACTATTTAAACAATTTTTATTTGATATATCTGAATTGTGTGTATAAATATTGTATATATGTATATGGTGTATATATATTGTATATATGTATATGGTGTATACATAGATTGTGTTTATATATATTATGTATCTGTATATATACATATTATGTAAAACATTTATTAATAATATAATTTATTAGTGTGTTTGAATAGACACAATATATATTTAAAAAGTATTAATATAAATATCGTTTAATTATACATGTAATATGTATGTGGATATATATATATATATATATATAGTCCATATGTATATATTTTTATTATATATAATTAATGTATATTTGTATAAATATTACTATATGTTTGTATATCATAAATTAATTTTTAAAATAAAAAAATTATAATCCATATTTATCCCAAGTTTAGTTTTACACATTTAGTTTGTTTTTAAAAATAATTAATTAACATTTTTTGATATAATTATATTTATATATAAAAATAGATATAGAATTTTACACACACATAATCTTTATCAACACATAAACTATCACAAATTTACAACATTTAAAAATCAATTTTTACACACATGTATACATACAGTTTTATACATATATATCCAATTTTAAACACATTTACACCCAAATTTAAAAAATGCATATTGAATTTTTATATATACACACACATAGACTCAATTTATGGAACCCAATCTTTCACATACAAACCCACACACCAAAGTTTATATACACATATAGAGGCACACATGTTAATTATAAACATAAATACATACCTAATAATATACATATATAAAATTTTCAAATATGCGATATATAAAAATTAGGTTTTTATACACATAATTTTATTACTCATTATATATATATATGTGTAATAAATTATGTGTGTGTATTTGATAAATTTGTGTGTCTTTCTATTTGTGTGTGTAAACTTTGTAAATCTTCAATTTTATGTAGTGGAAATCCAAATAAAATATGAAGTATATTTCCCAATTTCACTGAAATCTGAACAAATATTTTAAATTTTATAAACATGTTTGTTTGTGTGTATGTGTGTTTATGTGTAAGTGTGTATATATGTGTATGTATGTATATTTATGTGTATATATATGTGTGTATATATATGGGTGTGTAAAGTTAATTTATGTGGAATTATAAAACAATGGAATTTCTGTATATAAAAAAAAAAAGTATTCAGGCATTTTTTGTGTATAGTTTGTGTGTGTTATATGTTAAACAATAACAAAAGTGATATAAATGTGTGTAATAATAAATGAATTATATAGAGAAATTTAACTAACATTTTTAATTGTGTGTAAAACAATAAGTTTGCTATCAATAATTTTTTTCTGCCATTTTAATTCTTCAATTTTATATTTATATTTCAAACAATTTTTTATTTTTTTTACACACTCAAATAATTCTTCATCAATACTATCTGTGTGTGTATTGAACAGAATACGTATATTAAAAAGTTTCGTATATAAATACATCTAAATTGTCTATGTTTATGAAATATATGTATATTTATTAATGTGCTAAAATGTGTATAAAAGTTTATACAATATAATATATATAACTATATATGAAATCAATATCAAAATATGTATAAATATATATATATATGTTTGTATAAATATGTCTATCGAAATATGCAAGGAAATGTGTATAAAAATATGTGTAAAAATATATATAAAACTATATATATATACATATGAAATATGTGTAAAATTGTATAACTTGTTAAAATGGTTTACCGTGTTTATAGCCCTCATTATAACTTTCTAAAATTTCATCAATTTTATTAATATCTTTGGTTGTTAATTCATCTAATTCGTACCTTAATTTGCACACATTTACAACATTTGGTGTAATGTGCCAATCATTTGATTTTACACACACTTTTTCACACATTTGAATTATATAAAAATCAAGCTAATTTGTATTGAAATATTTATACACACATGTTTATATATTATAAATATACTTACTCAAATTAGTACATTGTGCGAGTTTATATGAATATATATATGTATTTATTTTTTTTGGTGTCTGCGTACGTGTTTGTGTGTATTGATGTCTGTGTGTGTATATCTGTTTATTGTGTGTATATGTGTTTGTGTGTATGTTATATGTAAATTTGAGTGCTTGTCTGTATGTCTGTGTGTATGTCTATGTGTGTGTATGTTTGTGTGAGTGTATGTTTCTGTGTGTGCATGTCTGTGTGTGTATGTCTATCTGTGTGTATTAATTACAGGCAGTATTTATTAAAGGTATGAGTATAAAGTGAGCTATGAAATATAATAAAAATAATTATAAATAAAAAGAATTTGTTTTTATTGTCTTTTGTATATATAAAAATGTTTTGAAATTAATATCAATTTCTTAGTCCAATCAAATAACGATTCAATGTGTGGACGTGATTACGTGATAGGTGTAAGCCTATTCGTGGGTAGAGATGTGCTTGTTTGATGTTTGTGTGTATGTTTGACACTTATGTCTGCATATGCTACACTTATACTTGTTGTATTTTTGTCAAAATTCTTTTCAATGGTAAACTTTTGTTTTATAGCTTATAAACACTTCAATTGGACTACATATTTTTAATGTCAAGAATTGTCGTATTTATACTTTTATGAATGGAAATAATTAAAAAACATTCTATTATTCCACACTCAAATGCGTATATATATATATTTATATACTTACGAATTTGGGATAATTTTAGAATATATATCCAAAATTTCTAAACAAATTAAGTTTCGTATAGCTATAATACTGGGAATGTAATTAATATAAATTGTTCAAAATAAATTTTATATTTATCCAAAATAATCATCCTTTTTTTGTAAATTTAGTTTGTATATACACAACAACTAATAAAACTTAACTCAATCCTTTATTTATGTGAGTGTGTGTATGTGAGGGAGGGATATCAGTGTTATGTTTCGATGGAATGATTTAATTAGTTACATTTGTATTTTTAAAGTGTATATTGTAAATTCTATATATTTTTTGAGATGATCTGTATCTGAGTAGTTAAATTAATTTTTTCTGTATGTGTCTGTGTCGATATAATGAGTATATTTAAATAAATATTATGATTTGTTTATATATTGTGTATAGTGCTTTTTGTGTATAAAGTTCAAATCATTAGTCTCAAGGATTGAAATTTTCAGCAATAATAAAAGCCTTCTATAATTAGTGAAATTTGAAGCAATTGGTACTAATAAAAATGTTTATACCTTTGATAGAGTAAACGTTTATATCCCTATAATTATTTTAAAAAAGGGTACTTATTTACATAAAATTATACATACCCATAGTTATTATATATACATGTATATATAATAATTTATATTATATCAATTTACAATTCATCTTTTGGAAATGATGCTTGTGAATTCATCTTGATATTAATTTTTTCAAGATTTTCTGCAAATTCATCAGAAACAGGTAAACCTGTATCTGGATCAACAGACGAGAATTTATCAGGCATTTCAACATCTTCACCTGAATCTTCCATGATATCTTGTGTCATGTCTGAGTCATAATCATTAGCTTCATCATAATTTCCTTCTTCATTTTCAGTAGATGTATCCGTTTCATCTTCTGTAGTCTCATCTGAAACTTCGCTTACATCTACTTTTTTAATAGTTGCATTTTCATCAACTCCGGATACTTTTGATAAGAGTGAATAAATTTGTTTAGTAAGCATCTGTGTATCATCTACATCAAATCCAGATGAAATCAAGGCTGCTTCATATAATGTTTTGGCCATATTAGTCATCTCATTATCGTTCTCAGCGTCCTCTGAGTTTTTAACCCTTTCTAATAGATTTACCATAACAGGGTGATTTGGATTAATTTGGAAAACCTTCATACCCTTAAGCATCTCTAGGAAATTTTTATCTGCAAATGTTTGTACTTTAAATGATTTTTCCATTGTTGCAGAATAGCCATATGCTGATGAAACAACTGCACAAGGGTCTTGGACTAATGATTTTGATATCTCAACTTTTTGTACCTTTCCTTTTAATGCATTTGTGAACCATTTTGTTAGAGGTTTATAAACCTTCTTAACTTTCTTAAAGTATTCCTTATCTTCTTCGTCTTGAGGAAATTCAACATCCTCCTTTTGGATAGATACGAATTTCTTATCTGTGATTGTTATAAAAATAAAGGAATGTATTTGAAAGTTTGTGTAGAGTATTTTATTGTATTGTCTAGCAATTTTGGGAGGATTTAAAGCGTTTATAATCTTAAAATTATAAAATATAAATAAAACTTAAATAAGTAGTATATACCTTTATAAGATGTTAATTTCTGGGCACATGCCTCAGCCATAGTATCGGTCATATAGAGGACTTCCATATCCTTCTCATTAAATACTTGCATTAATGGATTCTGTTCTAAAGCTTTAATACTCTCACCAGAAGCATAGTATATAACTGTTTGTTTTTCTCCCATATTATCAATATATGCATTAAGGTTTGTCATTTTTTTTTGGTGCTTGTTAGAGTAAAATTGGAGTATAGGTGCTATCTTTGAACTTGCAGACTGGTCTTCGTAACAACCCAAATTCATCAATGTACCAAACTTGGCCCAAAATTTCTCAAATTTGCTTTCCTTATTCATTTCTTCAACCTTTTTATCTTTGCTTTCACCATCTTCCATTGAGTCTATTTCTTTTTGCATTTCTTCTCTGCTTGTATCACTCTGTTTACTAAGATCTTTAATTAGTTCCATGACTTTACGGGTCATTTTTTTAGAAATGGCCTTCAATACTTTTTGTTCTTGTAATTGTTCTCGGGCAACATTGAGAGGGATGTCATCAGAGTCAACAACACCTTTAACAAATGACAAATATTTGGGTAAGAATTCATCAAATGAATCAGCTACGAGTACTCTTCTGGCGTATAGTTTGACATTTGTTTGTTTTGCCAAATACCCTTCATACATGTCAAGAGGAGCACCATCAGGTATGTAAAGGATTGCCTTAAAATCAATTTCTCCTTCAGCAGAGAAGTGGACCCATGAAAGTGGTTTCGAGCCATCCTTGACTAAAGTTTCATAGAATGCTATATACTCTTCATCGGTAACATCTTCCTTAGGTCGGAGCCATATAGGTTTCTGTACATTAACATGTTCCCAATCATAAACAGTTTTAGATGATTTCTTAGGTTCAGCAGATGTGTCAGGTTCATCTTCTTTTACGCCTTCTGTTTCTTCATCAGTGGTGGTTTCTGCATCAGGGCCCAAGTCTGAAGGTGCTGCATCGGGGTCGGATTCTGTTGATTCTTGTTCTACTTCTACAGTTTTTTGTTTCCAAGCGTATATTGGGAAAGGCATAAACTGGCTAAATTTTTGGATTAAGTTGACCAAGGAAGCTTCTTCAAGGAATTCCGTTGCATCTTTCTTGACGTGAAGGACAATCTTTGTACCTCTACCTAAAGTATTACCTTCAGGATCTTTTTGGATAGTAAATTTTGCATCTGCACTGCTTTCCCAAATATATTGGTCATCATTCTCATTCTTACTGTAAACAGTAACTTTGTCTGCTACTAAGAAGGCGGAATAAAACCCAACACCAAATTGACCAATCAAGTTGATGTCACCTGCCTCCGCAACTGATTCAAGAAAGTTGGTGGTACCAGACTTAGCAACAGTACCCAAGTTGTTAATCAGCTCAGTTTTGGTCATACCGACACCAGTATCTTTAATGGTGATCGTTTGTGCTTCTTTGTCTGCGGAGACATGGATATGAAAGTTCGGTTCAACTTCAAGCATATCCACATTGGCAATGCTTTGAAAACGAGCCTTTTCAAGTGCATCAATAGAGTTTGATACAAGCTCACGCATGAATCGATCTTTCTGAGTATATAAATAATTAATGATGATATCCATTAGACGTGTCACCTCAGCCTTGTATTCATAACTCTCAACTTGCTGGGATTCGGTCTCATCTGCCCTAGTGTGTAAAAGGGGTGAAAAGAAGAGAAGTAATGCGAATAAGGTCAAGAGGTATAGATTCCTCTTTGCCATCTTAGTCAAATAAAGGAGTAAAAAACTTTATTAGAAAAAGTTTTATGATAAAAAAATAATCAGATTCAAATCTATTTAAAATGTTGATTAATATTCTGTTGATATATAATTTATAGTAATTTTCGGAGTTATGTTTTGTAAAAAGTAAATTTAAATAAAATAAGAAATTGAAAAAATAAAAGTGTAAAGTGAGAAGGTATATCTTGCTTTAGTGTAGATACATCAAAACCAATAAAAAGACGTATAACATCAAAATATAAGGTTGATGAGATAAATAGTGGTAAACTTAATCAGGACGAGTGATCACAGACGTTGAGACATTTAAATTATTTTGTAATTAATAATATGTATATGATGATTTAGCTTTTTAAAATGCTATAGGACACGTCATGTTAAGATATTTATATGATGGAATTATGCTGAATTATCTTAAATTAAATGGAATAAACGAGGGGTAATTTTGTGTATATATTGGCTTAGGAAATCTATTTAGCTATGTAGGGCTAGAAATGTGTTTAAATGTATGTATATGTATACATATTTGCGCATCTAGTTGTGTGTTAAAGCATCTCTCTAATTAAAAAAAAAGTCTTAAGTGGTAACCAATAATGGTCTGTAATCGAGTTGAGGAATAAATAAGATTACATTTAAACGGTGTGTGTTATATTATTTTAGGGTGATATGTATGATATAAATAATGTTAATAATTAGGTACTTAAATAAAGAGTTACAAATCAATTGATCAACGTAAAGCATTATCTATATTCTCTACTTCAGTAGGAATATTACTAAACTCAATAAAAGGTTGTTTAAAATTTTGTATTATTAGATCCAAATTACACATTATTGATATATACAATTTATATACATTGTGTGTTTGTTTTTAGTCTATATGTCTGGTTGTATCTAATGTGTGTACACTATTATCACTATAACCATTAATTGATGTATATTTAGTTAAAGTCTAAAATATATAACTATGGTAAGCTTATGTGTTATGTCTTGATAGCAACAAACAAGTTATATTAATCTATTTTAATATATCTCCTATACATTAATTGTATAGTGTAGAGATATTTTGTCTGTAGTTTTGTTATGTGTAAAAGTGATGTTTTGGTTGGTGAAAAGTATGTTTATATGTATAAGTAGATGTAAATATGTGTGTAAATGTGAATTATGTGTTTAAGTTCGAGTGCTCGTAGATGTGATTATATGTATTTATATCTAAATTATATTTTACAAATTTAATGTGAATGTATCTAATGATTTGTGTAAATGCAAGTTTCTTTGGATATAACCTTGTGTGGAATTAAATATATATATATATGTATATATAAAATACAGACATTTCAAGCCCATAAAATTTGCTTTTTAGGAGATTTACTTGTCCTATTAAATAGGAAATAATATAATGTTTAATATCATTTGTGTTATGTATAATCATAATTTAAATATTGAAAATATTGTTGAAAAAAATTACGTTATAAATTGTTTATTTTATAAATTTAATATACACATTTTCATTAATTGAAATTTTGTTGTACAAAATTTATTATATTAATTTACTCAATACTTTTTTTATTACTTTTAAAGTAATGCTTTAGTTCCATGTAATTTAATATAAACTTCACCCAGATATATACTAGTATAATTTATTAATACTATCAAATACGTAATAATATTTACACACATTAATAATTACTAAGTATCGATCTATGTAAGTTGTGCATACATATGCATAGTTATATGTATTACATACACACCCAATAATATAGGTGTAAGTATACCTTGTGAAATATTAAGATTAATGTTAACTAAAATATGTGTAAACTGTGTTTAATCAATTTATGTGTATGCTATAGGTAAAGTGTCTGTGGATAATATGTGTAAAAATGTGAGTAAAGAAAAGTATGTTCAAAAATATTGATTATAATATTTGTAAATTGTAGGTATGTATGATGTGTATGTAAATGGTGAGTAAAAAAATGTGTAAATTATGTGTTAAGACAATGTGTAATTGTGCGTTAAATATTTTATATGGACAGCTTATTTTAAAGCAATTGTTTTGTCTGTGTAACTATTTTAACAAACACACCAAGCATAAATCACTAATGAAATGTTATGTCCAAATATGTGTGTGAAACGAGTGAATGAATAAGTATTTAAAGGATGTTTTATAGTTGTTTTATGTAAGATTTTTAGACCTTGTAGTTAATATGAATGTGTAAGGTTTTAGTGTTTAAGATGTATGTTGTACACAGGAGTGTGTGTGTTCGTGTATATGGTGTGTTCGTGTGTATGTGTGTTCGTGTGTGTGGTGTGTTCGTGTGTGTGGTGTGTTCGTGTGTATGGTGTGTTCGTGTGTATGGTATGTTCGTGTGTATGGTGTGTTCGTGTGTATGGTGTGTTCGTGTGTATGGTGTGTTCGTGTGTATGGTTTGTTCGTGTGTATGGTGTGTTAGTGTGTATAGTGTGTTCGTGTGTATAGTGTGTTTGTTTGTGTAAATACTTTTGGTTGAGTGTATTTTTCTTTGTAAATATGAATTCTTGTGTGCATTTATATATATATATATATATATATATATATATGCGTATGTGTCTGTATCTAAGTATGTTTGCTGTGTAAATGTCGGTGTGTGTGTGCGCGTAAGTGTGCGTCTCCTTGCTTCTGCTTTTGCTTAAAGTATGAATGTGTACTGATCAATAAGTATGTGAATATATATAGGTGCAATTTTATAATTACATGTGTGTTTAGATGTATACTAGGTGTGTATATATACCTGTTGGCGCATGTTTGTTTGTGTAAGTGTGCTTACGTATAGACATACGCGTATATGTGTGCAATTGTGTGTGTATGAGTGCGTTTGCGTAGGTTGCTATGTGTAATAATGCTTAGTAATATCTACATGTGTGTGTGTCTTGTTTGTTTAGGTGTGCTTACATATAGACATACGCGTATATGTGTGCAATTGCGTGTGTATGAGTGCGTTTGCGTAGGTTGCTATGTGTAACAATGCTTAGTAATATCTACATGTGTGTGTGTCTTTGTGCAAGTCATTTGGTGTGTGCAACAGTATTAGTTGTGTACATATAAAAATATATATAGTTATATATATATTTACATATGACTGTGTGTTTGTATGTGTCTACATATGCGCTTATTTATGTGTTCCTATGTGTGTGTTTTATTTGTGTTTTGTATACTTGTGTTCCTATGTTTGTGTTTTATTTGTGTTTGTATACATGTGTTCCTATGTGTGTGTTTTATTTGTGTTTTGTATACATGTGTTCCTATGTGTGTGTTTTATTTGTGTTTGTATACATGTTTTATGCGTGGGTTTTTGTTTGTTTGTGTTTTATTCATCTGTGTGTTTATATATTTCAATGTGTGTGTGAATTTACTCACTTGGGTGTCTTTAAATATTTTAATGTGTGTATGTTTGATTAGCTGTTTGTGGATGTATGTAAAATTATGACAAATAAAAACAAATGTGTGTTTGTGTGTAATAAAGGTGCAAAAACTTTTTGCTTTTTAAATCTAATATCATCTACAATTCCATTCTCACGCTTTTGTAAAATTTTTATATACTTTTGTGAATATGTTTATGTAACTCAAAAATAGCGTATAATATCAAGATTGTAATCTATTTGTGTGTGAAAACACTTTTATATTTATGTGTAAAACATCTAAATAAGCTTGCGTGTATAATATATTATAACATATAACACAAATACATATCTTCTTACTTTCCACCCATCACATCAATCAACCTCTTCACTCATAAACTAGCATGCCTTGTTAAAATTACATAAGTAATAAATTTCCATTAATCTTACCAGGATATATATATATATATACATACACACACACACATTCAACACCCTACATAAGCTTACACACATATGTGAGACTTTACACACAGTCTCACTACTCACATATTACTCACTCACATTACACACATACACGCACATTACAATCTCATATCACACACACACACAGACAGTCACTACCCAAATACACACTTATTGTCATTTTCACACACTCACTTCTCACCGACACACACACTCATGACTTATTACCATTACATACAGCCATTCATTACACACACCCACGCATTACACACACACATTCATTACACACACACATTCATTACACACCCACTCATTACACACACACATTCATTACACACACATTTATTACACACACACACTCATTAAACACACACACTCATTAAACACACACATTCATTAAACACACACTCATTACACACGCATACACATTACACAAACACACACATTACACAAACACACACACTCATTAAACACACACTCATTACACATGCATACACATTACACAAACACACACATTACACACACACACAATCATTATACACACATTACACCCACTACACTTATCTACTCATTACAAGCACACCTTACATCACCACTTCACACCATTATACATAATCAAACACACACAAAATAGTCACACACAAATATACCTAATAACACATGCAATCCTATGCGTATTTATAACTCAAACATAATTTTGTACATATATATGTGGGTGCGTGTGTTTGTATGTGCGTGTGTGTGTTTGTATGTGCATATGTGTGTATGTATGTGCATATGTGTGTATGTATGTGCATGTGTGTGTTTGTATGTGCATGTGTGTGTTTGTATGTGCATGTGTGTGTTTGTATGTATATATATGTGTGTGTTTGTATGTATATATATGTGTGTGTTTGTATGTATATATATGTGTGTGTTTGTATGTATATATATGTGTGTGTTTGTATTTATATATATGTGTGTGTTTGTATGTATATATATGCGTGTGTGTGTATGTATAAGCGTGTGTGTGTATGTATAAGCGTGTGTGTGTATTTATATGCGTGTGTGTGTATGTATAAGCGTGTGTGTGTATGTATAAGCGTGTGTGTGTATGTATAAGCGTGTGTGTGTATGTATATGCGTGTGTGTGTATGTATATGCGTGTGTGTGTATATATATATACATGTATGTGTGTGTATATATGTTTACAGAAATTACAATATGCCTTGCTTTAGTGGTGCCTGCTTTCCTTTTAAAAATATACGCGTTTTCAGAAAAAATTCATCAAGAAACGATGAGTCACGCTTATCCTTATATAAGGTAAAGCTTACACACACACAAGCACACAAACCAACATATATATATATATATATATATATACACACACGAATAAAAATTTACACAAACTTCACACCCACCCATACATCTGAAAATATGCACGTTCAATAACATACACTATAATTGTGTGCAAATTTACACATAGCCGTAAATAAATTGATTAGAAAACAACTATCTCATTAAATTACTATATACACACTCTGTTATAGTAAATTGAGCAAGTGTGTGTATCTGTGTTTAACATTTAAGTATATATATAAATCCTCTTCCAAATTGTGTTTAAACTTTCAGCAAAATGAACGACAAATCGCTGATTATTGGGATAGCGATATATCGACATATTCACCTACCCTATCTAGTAAACAATTTTAGATAGTTGCACATACACACAACATATACTACACACATATAAACTATACACACATACATTACATATATAAAACACATTTAGTATAGGTGCATAACTTATTTGAAATCTACACACATTTTTTCAGAATACAACTCGGTGGAAAATATGAGTTTTATAGAACCTATTGAAACTCAAAAGTAATCTTATTAGTTTTACACACTAAACTAAATACATTATTTATATACACTAAACACAATATTTTCACACACTCTATACAACACTTTTACACACTAAACACATCATTTTCACACATCATGTTTACACACTAAACTAAATACATTATTTATATACACTAAACACAATATTTTCACACACTCTATACAACACTTTTACACACTAAACACATCATTTTTACACATCATGTTTACACACTACACACACCAAATTCCTACAAATAATCTTTTCACATGATACATACCTAAGCTCTCACACATATTCTTTACATACTTTACACACCTAACCCTCTCAAAGAATACACCTATTTAAATATCGATACATTTTTTACACATAGTTTGTACGTTCTATGCACACTAACCATATATATATATAGTTTACACATTTATATTATTATTTTAATTTTTTTATTTGCATATTTTTATACACACACAGCGCCAATATTAACCATTTAGGGATATCTAAATATCAAATCTCAAATAATATAGAGGCTCAGAAATCTCAGAAGAAAAAATTTCAAAATTTAGCTGCACGCATTTCTACTACAAATTCTACACCTATAAATAAAGAAAGTATAAGAAATTATACACCTCACTACCCTTTTTCTGGTATATATTTATATATACATAATACATATATATATATATATATATACATCAATAAACACACACATACATATCAATAAATTTATACACACACACATACATATCAATAATTTCATACTCACACACACATCAATAAATTCATATACACACGCACATCAATAAATTCATACACACACACATACTTCAATAAATTCATACACATACTTCAATAAAGTCATACAAACACACATTAATAAATTCATACACATACTTCAATAAATTCATACAAACACACATCAATAAATTCATACAAACACACATCAATAAATTCATACAAACACACATCAATAAATTCATACAAACACAC
>JADHZB010001923.1:12899-25575 GCA_015657535.1 Nephromyces sp. MM_2019
CAATAAATTCATACAAACACACATCAATAAATTCATACAAACACACATCAATAAATTCATACAAACACACATCAATAAATTCATACAAACACACACATCAATAAATTCATACAAACACACATCAATAAATTCACACAAACACACATCAATAAATTCATATACACACACATCAATAAATTCATACAAACACACATCAATAAATTCATATACACATATCAATAAATTCATACACATACTTCAATAAATTCATACAAACACATCAATAAACACATTCATACAAACTAATAAACACACACACACTTCAATAAACACATTCATACAAACTAATAAACACACACACACACATTACATACATATATCTATTTATACAACACATTAATACTACATATATATCCATGCATACATATAGATTACCTATACATATAGGTACACATGTTTGATTTAGAAGTGAGAATAACTTATCCAATTAATATATATATATAGATATATATATATATATATATATANATACATAAATATATATATATATCTATGTGTGTGTATATATTTATATATATTAATAGCGTCTACCTATGAATATGAAATTAGCAAAAATTTAAACTATGCACCTTCTGAAATTTCTGAATTTGATTGGACCCCTACAAAAAAACAATCAGCTATTATCAAACGTAAAGATAGCTTTGATCAAATGACTGAATGGTTAGTAATAAGTACACACACATTACAGATAGATACACATCTTACACACTTACATACATTACAGACAATTACACCACTTACACACATTCATAGATCTAAACACACACACAATATACACACAAAACTACACACACACACAATATACACACAAAACTACACACACACACACCACACACAAACATACACATACAAACATACACATACACACACACACACACATACACATACACAAACATATACACACAAACATATATACACACACACACACATATACACACACAAATCTATACACACACACATCTATACACATATACATACATATACACATACACACACACATCTAATAGTATACATATATATATATATACTATTACAGCGAATCTGATACAGAATTTATCTCAAAAAAGAAAAGTCGATTCAGACAGAAATCAAAAAAAATGTGACAAATATGGCAATATGACACACACACACACACACACACACACACATACACACATATATATATATATATATATATATATAATTTCGGATTTAATTTCATAATCAAGTTATTTTGAGTGTACTTTATGCTTCAAAACAATTTTTAAATTTTTTATATTTGATTTAAAGAAATAACTACTTATTATATGCATAAACACACAGCTTCATAAGGCTTATTAGATACACACATATTTTTAAATAATTTTTTTTAATACAATATAAGTTGCTGACTATATATATAAATATATAGATTTTTTAAAGCATTTTTATTTTTATTTATTTTCTAACAAATCACAATTGAAGCCCATCTACCTTTACACACTTAACTTTTATTAAATTATATATCTATAATATTAATGAAAGGACACTAACATATATATATATACTCACGACTCTCATCCTAACTAACATACATAAAATGGTTAGCAACAACACATCTAGTCACACATACATACACATAAACAATTCCAAATTCCATAGTTAAAACTCATACACACACCATAAATACAACACATACAAACAAAAATTACATATAGACATACACACACATCCAAAAACACCCAAGACACATATACTCATGCAAACACTACAAACACTTTTACATACACACACACAAACACATTTTGATACTTTGTATAACTATTTATTATTTTTTTTAAAAAATAAATATATATAATCTGAGTACTTACACACCTATTACAATTTTTTATCTCATCTTTACTCTTATTTACAACGAGTGCATATATATATATATATATATTTATGTATAATTGTGTACATACATATTTGCTTACATATGTGTGTATGTGTGTACGCACATGAATTCGATTATTCTTTTGAATGTAATTTCTAAATTGAACCTTATTAATGTTACTCTGAACCTGATTTTTCAACACTTTTAAACAATCTGTACAATAATTTGATGTAAACACACAATAAACCAATATATATACACACTCAAATATAATCACATATACGTATATACATATATATATATATATATATATTTAAAATAAATTAATGATTTTACATATATTATATTATTGTATATAATACAATTGTTGATATAAATTTGTACACACATAAGATTTATTTCATATGATATTATACAAAATTAATTAGTAAAATATTATAAGAAAACAAGTTGTTTAGATGTGTAAAATATTAAGGAATAATAACCTTTGATTTTAAAATTTAGAAAGCATTTACACACATTCATATATATATATATATTTAAAATATATATATATTTAAGTTAATACTAAACATAGGTACCATATGATCAATCAAACATATTATTATAACTGAGATGTATACCTTGATTATACTTACACATATATATGCACACACATATAGATATATAAATACACACATTGTTACACACGCATACATATTTACACACACACATGCATAAACAAACATATTTATGCATAGTAAACATTTAGGTTGATACCTAATTATTAATGTATAATAGATATCAACAAATACTCAAAATAAATATATAAAAGTAAACTTAATATATTTCTAATCAAGTTTTTAATTTATAAATCCACACCCACAACTTATAAAAAGGAACACTTTACTTGTACACACAGACATATACAATTAATTGTACACACAGACATATATAATTGTACACACAGACATACATAACCATACACATAGACATTCTTAAGCATACACATAGACATTCTTAAGCATACATATAGACATTCTTAAGCATACACATAGACATTCTTAAGCATACACAGAGACTTATTGAATTGTTTATACAACAGAGATACACACATATACACACACAATAACATCGACACACATATACACACACAATAACATCGACACACATATACACACACAATAACATCGACACAGATAAAACTAAAAAACTGAACCATCACACGTACAACACACATACACATACACACAAACCAACACAAACACACACACACGGAAACACACGCACACACAAACACATACACATACGTACACACGCTCACCAATACCAACACACATACACACGCTCACCAATATCAACATACACACTCACCAACTCCAACTCATACACACACACACACAGATACAAACACACATATATATCTATATATATATATATTCAAGAATGCAAAATCAAACTTATTTAGATAATTATAATATTATCAAATCAACATTTACACACAATGAAATTTATGGGACAATGTTTGGTGGTGCAATTTCTGGTTTAGTTGGTAGAACGATCTTACACCCTTTTGATACTGTTAAGGCAGTTATGCAAGTTACTAAAACTGGTGTGTGTGTGTATATATATATATGTGTGTGTGTGTGTGTATGTCTGTGTGTGTATAAATATGTGTGTGTGTACATATGTGTGTGTATATATATATATGTGTGTGTGAGTGTATATGTGTGTATGTGTGTGTGTATGTATGTGTGTGTGCTTGTGTGTGTTTGTGTTTATGGTGTGTATATGTATGCGATTATACATTTAGATGTATAATTGTGAGTATATTTTATTGTCTGTGTGTATATGTGAACATATATAAGTAATTTGACACTATATGAGCCGTATGTATGTTATTCATTAGTATGTAATGCACATAGATCATGACCGCCTTGATATAATTTACAATATGTTTCGTGTGTGAAATAACAGAGTGTATAACTAATTTTAACAATTCGTGTGTGTGTGGATATATAATCACAGAAAACACACTATCAAAAGGTACTCCTCTACCCAACAATATTCGATCAACATTTTCAAAAATAATAAGTGAACAAGGTGTACGAGGCTTATACAATGGATATGGGTAATTTCAATTTTATATGTGTATGCATGTGTGTGTGTGTATACTGCAAAGTACAAATATATACATAAGCGTGCAAGTGTTATATGAACTATATATATATATATACATATATATATATTTATGTGTGTGTGTGTATTGGTAAATCAGTTGTTTGACATAGTGTAGATGATAATGAAATATGTATGTACATAATCCTAAAAATAGCCCTGAGGACGTGTTTTATCAATCTCAATTCTCTTCTGTATATATGTATGTATGTGTGTGTGTGTGTAACTTACACACTATTTAGTGTAGCAGCTATAGGCTCTATTCCAGGAACATGTTTATATTTTACATCATATGAAGTATTTAAACAAATTTTTAATAATTTCAAAATTTGTCGAAATTCGAATTTTATCGGCGAATTTATGAGTGGTTTTATGGCTGAAACAATTTCCTGTTTATGTTGGGTACCTATTGATGTGTGTAAAGAAAGATTACAATCACAGCATACACTGAAAGCTACACACTATAAGGGTAATATCGATGCTATATATCAAATTATACGCTATGAAGGTGTAAAACAGGTTATAAATATATAAAATTTATGATGTGTATTGGAATGGATAGAAAGGGTAGGGTGAGGTGGAGGTGTGTAAGATGGGAAAATATGTGTGTAGGGGTATGTAGTGTGTAGATACGCATAAGATGTGCGTGTATAAGGTGTAGATTCGTATAAAAAGTGTATATAGGGTATATTGGGAATATATAGGTACAAGATGTGTTTATAACATGTATAGGGTGTTGATTTATACAGGATATGTGTAAAAATTATGCAGGATGTAGATATGTACAATGTGTGTGTATAAGGTGTGTGGGGTGTAGGTATATGAAGGGTGTATATGTGTTAGATATATATGTGCTGGATGTAAATGTGCAGAGTATATGTATGCAAGGTAGGTGTATTGAGGATGTATATATAAAGTGAATAAACTATATGGGTATATGTTAAGGTCTCTGTAGATATAGTGTGTAAGTGTATATGTATGGGCAATTTTATATTTATATATCATAAAAATATGTAATAAGATTAATCAACACATTGATTTTTAAATTTAGTTATATAAAGGTTATGGAGCTACACTCTTATCATTTGGTCCCTTTTCAGCCTTTTATTTTCTCTTTTATGAAGTAAGCTATACATATAAACACTCTCAGTCCCTTATAAAAAATAATATTGAACAGAGATATCTTAGTCAAATTATTATTGAGCACACACACTCTAACTTTATAAAACTAAAAACAATGCTTTTTTTTTATTAGATGTGTTTGTGTGTACTTTGTAACAGCAATTTAAGAGGATATCACACAAAGTAAACAAACTAAATAACCCCTCAAGCCACACACATCCTCTACCCACACACACAAATAACTCTCCAAATTTTGATAATGAAAACACACACACACTACCCGCACACTATTTTATGATTTCTGGGGCCCTAGCTTCTGCATGTGCATCCTGGATTACCAACCCACTTGATATGATTAAATTAAGGTATTGTTAGTCAAATCACTTAAATAACATGTGTTTATGTATGTATGCATATACATGTGTGTGTATGTGTATGTGTGTGTATGTGTTACTTATCCATACTATTATAGATACAATTCCCACTTTGTGTGTTTTGTGTGTATGTATATGCAGGTATGTGTGATTTATTGATTCTATAATATATATATATATATTATCTTTTATAGAGGCTGTGTGTGCATGTTTAAATTGTCTGTGTACTTGATATATATAAATTTATTTACATATATCAATTAAATCTAGTGTCTCTATGTATATGTATGTGTGTATATATGTGTATTTTTATATAATTGATTAAGTTATATGTAATCTTAGATTACAAGTTCAACGCCAATCAAGACTTTCTAATACAAACTCAACACATTTCCATTACCAAAGCTTTGCAAAGGTCATTTCACACACACACACAAACGAATCAGTTACCTTATATTTATATCTTAACACAAAATTTTAAATATATATCTTACACACTAACCTTTACATATCTTTCTTACACCATAATCTAATTTAGCAGATATATTCCTGACATTATTTACATACAATTGAAAATTTTCTGCAAATACATTCTACACACAAAATTATACATACAATAACTTTTTTAGGGTTTATATACACTCTTAAGAGATGAAGGTGCAAGGGGCGCCTTTCGTGGTGTAAGTGCACGTATATCATTTCACACACCAAATGTTGCTATAACAATGACTATTATGGAAAAATTGAAGGAGTTTTATTTAAATTATATTTAGGAATTAATAATACACATATAGATTCAACACACACAAACATCGAAAAAATACCCAATCAAATACACACACTCATCAAATACACACACAAACACATCAGGCACACACACCAAGTACATACATACACATTTGATACACATATCTTGAATAAACCCAATGTACGCATATCAACAAATATATATACACTTTAATATTTATATTATCACATATATCAAGTTATATATACGATACTGTGTATTTATAATTTTAAAACAAAAATATAATGTAAAATAAAAACTTGTCTATATAACAAAGATATATGTGTGTAGAAATTATGTTGAATAACACTTAAGATAGCTTATGATTACAATATAATTTAAAGTATGAAAACCACTACTTGTCTTTATGTGTGTAAACGATTATTTAATATGTGTGTGTTTAAAATATTATTTAACATATGTGTGTGTAATTACTAATATATATGACAATTGGAAATTCCCTAGTCAAAAACAATAATTCACACACTTTGAAATTGGAAACCATATACAGATATACTATATATATATATAGATAATTATATTTTTACTTAACTTATTTTTTTTTTTTTTTTTCACATCCTTCTAGACAATTTTAATTTTAATTTTAACCAAAACCTTTCGAAATTTAAAATAATTTTTGTTACGCATCTATTTACATTCTTAAACAAAACCTAGAAAATTCTCAATTTATTCTGAAAATTATAATCATGTTTATTATTATACTATACATACACATACATAAAATGATATGTATATATATATAAACAAAGCTTTTATATATATCCACAAACACATGAAAGAAATAACACAATACGGTAAAGAAAGTGATATGGAATGCTATAATTTGTTAAATAAAATATTATGAAAAGTAATATAATGTGTGAGAAAAGAGTGATTGGGATTTTTCGATCAAATTTAAATTTATAGTTTCTATGAAAAATCAAAAAATTTTTGATGTGAAAAATGTTATTTTCAAAAATTTATAAACTGAACTGTTAATTAAGATGTTTTCTCCCTTAATTTATTTTCTTATGAATTTCTTATGAAGTTTTCTAGGATTCATAAATTTCTCGTTTCTTATAATTTTAAGTATATACATGTTGTAACTTAAATATAGTTTCTCTATTCTTATGTTTTTTAGTTTATACATGAACTTGTTGTAACTTAAATATAGTTTCCCTATATATTTTTTATGTTGATGAATTTACACATGAACTTGTTTTTATTTTAATTTGTTTTCACAATGCTTATGTTACTCTTAAATTTATACGTGAATTTGTTGTAATTTTAGTTGGTAGCAAGTTTTATGTTAAAACTTAGTAAAAAGTATGTTGTTAAACTTTGACTAATTTTGTTTAATATATTATTTCTAGTTAATTTTGTTGCTAGCTCATTTGTCTTAGAGTACACTTAGGCACTGATTTTTGGAAAGAAAAAGTGAGGTTTGTAGGAGTAACTGCACTAAAATACAAATAGACATTGCGACACTATGAAAAAATTAATTTATATCTGGTAAAATATATAAACTCTTGACAGTTGATTTCACAGGCACTTAATCAAAAGTTTTAGATAATTGGCCTCAATTTACTTATCTTAATATCCTCATCTCTTATGTCACATTGTCTATTCCTTTCCCATTATAAAGACACATACACTATCCATACACTCCTAACTACACTTACCATACACTCCTCATAACACATACACTCTACACCCTCACTCCTAACTACAAATAGTCTGTATACCTCCCCCACTTAGCACACTCTCTATACTCTATCCATTAAACATACTCTCCATAACCAGCTACCTCCAAGACCTAAACCTAATCTTCCCATTCATCTACACATAATACCTCAAACTTAAATCAAATTCGAGACTATGATTGACAAATATCTAACTCATTCAGCCATCTTTGCAGGAGCTACATTCTTGCTTTTAAAGTATATCAAAAGACTGAAAACTTTTAAAGGTATGATGATTTACCTGTAACGTGTGTACACAAACGATCTGAGGTTTTGTGTGACAGGGATAGGGATGTGCATAGGGTTAAGGCTGGGCATCGAGTTGGAGTGCTTGGTATATCGAATTACGTGTTTCCACAAGTCTGTAGGTATATCTATTATGTTAAAACATATTTCTGTGTTTATATATAAATATAGGTGTGTAAATATATATATATATATATATATATATAATATTACTATAATTAGACATTTGCCAATCCATTTATTGAATTTTATAAAATTGATTTTAATGTCATCCAATCACCATTTATACAATCGCTTTTGTAAAATTTTTGCTACATAAAGCCAAATTTCAATTACACGCTTTACTTACATAGTGATTTAATTTTCATATATCCACCCCAATACAAACACTTTCATATGCACATATCCCCATTACACCCAACTCCATACACATAAAACTATTCAGGAACTGGATTTATATTATTACTCTTAGCTTTCTATATTCATCAAAGCCTACCAAAACCGCAAAATTATTACAAAAAATTGTCACTCTCACCCTCTAGTACAACCCCTGAAATTGTACAAGCTGAAAATACTTATATTGTAAACATAACCTTACATGCATTTAATATATTTACAATTATATTTAAATCTACGCTTCTTTTTAACGATACACACACTTATACCTATTCACCTTTCTCACACATGCACAAATATTTGCACCTACACACCCACTCCCCTACATAAATCTATTTATACCAACATATCAATTTACACCCATTTACACTTATTAACACACCCTGAACATATTTTTATATATACATTTAAAACTTCCATATTTTCAGACACATAGACACACATTTACTAACTCTCATTATTATCACATATAAATGCTTACTAAGCTAGTTAAGTGTGTATAAATATTTATCTATGATCCTTTTATATTAAAATATTTGAATATATATATAAATATATATATATACAAAACCATATACTTGACATTCTTTTTTGTGTGAAATATTACATAATACACATTTTGTATGTGTGTAAATATCACACAACATACCTTATTTGTGTGTAGGAGGATCTGAAAAACTTAGGATCTTATAAGTCTCAATCTAATGAAGAAGATTTAAAATTATTTAAAATTTTAAAAAATCCTAAAAGAAGGCAAGGATATGATCAAACTGGGAAGGATGATTTCGGTAATGTTATGTGTATACATGTGTAATTATGTGTGTATATGTATGCATGCGTGTATATACGTGTATGTGTAATGTGTGTATGTGTGTGTGTTCTTGTGAATATAAAAGGATGTGTGTATGACTCTGTATAAATTTTTTTAAATGTGGGTGAATAAGTACATATACCAGAATATATTCGTATACGTGAATCGGTGTATACACCTATGTCTAACTTGGTATATCCATCTGAATAGGAATATCTGTATATAACTGTATACAAATATATATGTGTAAACATATCTGCATGTATGAATTCATTTATCTATGAGTGTATGTTGTGTGTATGTACAAAATTTTTCACCTATATTAATTTCTCAGAATACAATACTAGAACTTCGATTTCCATTTTAATGATTTCGGCTGCTGATTATCTTCTACTACTAGTTATCCCATTTGTCACCTCTCTGGCCAAATCTTATAAACAAGTCTTTTCGGTAAAAATTTATACTTACATACACATACATACACAAAAAATTCATGCATAAGAAGACTCTTACAAATATATATATATATATATATATATTTAAGTAGTCATACATACAACCATACAACACCACAAACCCTCTCAAAATCACTTATACACACAAACTCTCTCCCTCAAATATATACAAATAAACACACACAACACACATACACCTGAAATATAACACATATATACATACATACACACATATACATAGCACACAACACCCATACAGACACATGAAACATAATACACACATAACACACAACACCCATACACACACATATAACACACAACAAACATTACACATACATACTTACATACACAGATAACACATAACACACACACACGTACACATACACATTTTATGTGTACAGCTATCAATAGCATATGTAATGGCAGCCTATGCACTAGAGGTTTATTTAAGGAATAAAGAAATAGATTTACCCAAACTTATTTCCGATAATTTTGCAATTTTTGAAAGCTGTAGGCTTCCCAAGCTTTATTTTCCACACACACTTTCTATTTTTATGCTCTTGACACACTTCTTTCATGTTGATGAAGAGAAGGCTGTTAATGAATTATTAAAAGGTATACTAGAAACAAATCGATCAATTGTCCAACGTGTAATCCAAATGTATAAACACGGTGTGTAAAATTTTGTGTATATACTTTATTTTTAGGAGTTTATGATGTGTGTACATATATGTAAGGTTGGATGTGTGTATATCTATATGAGGTTGGATGTGTGTATATCTATATGAGGTTGGATGTGTGTATATATATGTGAGGTTGAATGTGTGTATATATATGTGAGGTTGAATGTGTGCCTATCTATGTGAGGTTGGATATGTGTATACTTATGTGAAGTTGGATGTGTGTAATACATATGTGAAGTTGGATGTGTGTAATACATATGTGAAGTTGGATGTGTGTAAGATATATGAGAAGTGGGATGTGTGTCTAATGTCGGGAGTTGTGCCAATTTGGGTGTGTATATTTTGTTTAAAACTACTGATGCTTTGTTGGTGCATATATATAGGGGGTCAAATTCTGGGGTATTTATATATATATGTATACATAGTAAGGGTGAATATATATGTATGAGTGGGACCTTAAGAAATATAGGCGTGTATAATATATACAATGAATACATAGATTTATTCGTAAATTTGAAAAGGCTAGTGGTATAATATCAAACTACTAATTATACACTATTTTAAGTACACACAATTACTCTTTATAAACTCATTCCTTGATTAGCTCCATCCACATATATATAAATTCACACACTCACAATAACTAAAATAAACACACATTCTACACACATATACACAATAATAACTTTGCTTTCTAGAATATAACTGCACTAAAGGAAATCCCGTAGATGATTTCCTGGAAGAGCCAAATTGATTATTAATGGAGGATTGATGTATACAAATACAACTTAACTCATTAAATATATAAATTTGTGTGTGTGTGCATGTGTGTGTGTGTAAATAACAACACATAAATAAAAGCATTGATATCGGATCATAAAATTAAGATAAAATAATGAAATTAATACATTAATAAAATGAAAATTGTCTTTTTAATATTATTAAAAATCTTTAATTAAAATGTTATATTATGAAACACACTAGAAAAAAAAATAGTATAATCAAGGATATATATATATTTATATATATATATATATTTGTGCAGTTTATGTGTGTGTGTATGTGGGCTGTGAATGTTTTATGCATGTGTAGTAGTTTGCAAGTCTTTGTGTATGTATATGTATATATATATTTATTTGTATTTATGCGTGTGTGTGTGTTTGCCCCTGTATGAGTATATGTTATCATTAGGTTTTGTATATATATGTAAGTAAAAAATAATGTGGATGTATATTTATATTTATTTGTGTGTAATACATATTTACTTATATTCATATATATATATATAATCATTCAGAATTTTATAAATTTAAAATCTCCCTACATACACACACACACTTTTCTAGTATATAGTATTAAGTAGTAACTTAATAATTATATAAGTATATAGGCTTTTAAGAACAAACTTGATCAAATTATATTCAGACTCATAGATTAGTTGCCTAATTTGTGTCGGTGTATATGTGTGGGTTTGTGTGCTTGTCGTTGCGTGTTTAATAATTCTGTGTGTGTAGATTCACATGTGTGTATACGTGGTTGCATGTGTGTGTGGTTGGTTGTATGAGTAATTAATTAGTAATAGTCAATTAACATATTGGAGTATGTTTATGCAATTAATAATTCTAGTGTAATATGTTGTGTAGATATAAGCTCAACAGATATTAAATGAATTGGTAGAAAATACGCTGTGTGTGAGTTCAAAAATATTCGCTTTATATAATAAATATCAAAAGTCATACGGCAGATCTATGCACATGATTGATTATACCTCTAATATAAACTACATATGTGTTCATATGTTGTTGAGTTAAGTATTGTTCTTTTGTTTTCATATATATATATATATATATATATATAAACATGTAAATGTGGGTGTGTAAAAATTTTTAATATAGACTATATACAAGAGTAACTAGATATAACTTCTTTCTCTACTTCTTTTAAAAGCAAAGTAAAATAAAAAACCTTTTCATTTACAAAAGACTATGTAAATATATATACCCAGACATATGTATATATATATTTATATA
>JADHZB010001924.1:2806-83559 GCA_015657535.1 Nephromyces sp. MM_2019
TGTGGGAGTGCTACTGTGTGTGTGTGTGTGAGAGTGCCACTGTGTGTGTACGCTTATATGCGTGTATGTACACACATTATACATCTTCATAAGAGCAAGTTTCGTGTTGTTAGGAATACTTTTTTATTGAGCTTTTCTCTGTAATTTGATTTTTACTGAGTCTATAGCATGCAATTCGTCTGTGAATTTTCGAGTGCCTTCTATTCTACGTGAAAAGCGTATGTGTACTTACTTTTGTGTGATAGCTTGTGCGCCTGTGTGTGTCTGTGTGCGCCTGTGTGTGTCTGTGTGCGCCTGTGTGTGTCTGTGTGCGACTTTATGTATCTGCGTGTGCTTTTGTGCGCCTGTGTGTGTCTGTGTGCGACTTTATGTATCTGCGTGTGCTTTTGTGTGTGCGACTTTATGTATCTGCTTATGCTTTCGAGTGCCTCTGTGTGATTGTGTGTGTCTTTGTGTGCATGTGTATCTCCTATTCTATCTTGAGAAGATGCTTACATTTTGCGTTCTTAAGTTTGCCGAAATCTTCCTCTTCATTCGTATTCGATTGATGAAGCTGTGTGGCACTCCCTGCAACTAGCATACGCACACTCTCCCACACCGTAATGCTCACACTGATACGCGCACGGGCACGCGTGGTCACCCACTCTTGCGCACATACAGGCACACTCGCTCTCTCGATCGCGCACACACACGCACACACGCACACTTCTCACTAGAATCGCTACCTTTTTCTTCTCATTAAATCTCCCCTTCCTCCTGGTCTTCAGGCTTTCACTTAGGGGGTGTTAACTCCCACTTTCTTGGTGAAGATCTTCCAATTGGTGTGCGTGAAGTTCTGATTGGCTCTGATGTTCGCCCACATAGGCGTCCTAGGGGTGAAGACGGTACGATTGATTCTCCATACGTTAGATTTCTAGCTATGGAAGTCTTTGATAACCCTCATGCTTGGCTTGGCGAACCCATTTCAACGGTAGCCAAGTCTCGTCATAATTCTCTATTACCTGTCCTACCTCTTGGATTGACGAGTTTACTGAGAGGCCATAAGTCTCCGGTGGAGCTAAGTACGCTTATCGCAGTGTGTCGTGTGTTCTACCTGGAAAAGCAGATAAACAAGCGAGTAACCTTCCAGTTGATATGCGGCATCCTAGGCTCTCATCCTCTGGCTAGAGAAGCTCTTCTTCAGCTCTTCATTCTGATGCTATGGTCGATGGCTACTGATCTTACACCTACCCCCAAGAAACGACGAAAAGCTCTGTGTGTAGTTGGGAGTAATGCCATTGAAGATGATAGTAGATCTTGCTCTAGAAGAGATGAAGAATCACCTCCTTCTCATATACAGTTTGAAAGCTTCCCTCCACAGTTTCTTTTTGGTGATTCAGTCCCTCCTATAGAGGGTAGTGCAGTCGCTACGCTGCGTGTCTTGGAGCAGATGAGATCCATCTTGATTGTATTACCTACAGCCATGAAGTTTTTCTGCACTTCCTTTACTCATCCTTCTGTGGTTACGGTGCAGAAGATGCAGGAGTTGCTGCAAAAGCCTTTAGAAAGTAAGTTGAGGTGGTGGGTTGGTGTGTGTGTGGTTAAGATGGTAATACTTGATTAGGGTGTTGTTCTTGAGAAGGTACGTGAGTATTTGCTTGGAAATTGTGTGTGTTATCTAGTTTTGTTGATTCTGTGGTGATTTTGTTGCTAAGATTGCTGTTGTATGAAACGCTGCAGTTCGTTGTGCCTTTTGATGCTCATTATGCATGTGTGGATGTGTGTGGATGTGTGTGGATATCTAGGTATATCTGTGTGGATGTGTGTGGATGTGTGTGGATATCTAGGTATATCTGTGTGGATGTGTGTGGATGTGTGTGGATATCTAGGTATATCTGTGTGTATGTGTGGATATATATCCGTGTGTGTGTGTGTGTTGATATCTCTGTATGTCTCTCTGTATCGATTTCTATATCTCTTTGTGTGTATGTGTGGTTTTTTTTGCATCTTCCCAATATAAATCCCACTCTGTCGCTCTGCATGTTCTCTAGAGTGCACCTTTTTGTGTGTGTAAGCAACACTTTCAGAAGCTCCTTCGATTTATATTATCTTCTTCATGCTTCTCTCTTTTTGATGCTACTTTTTACCTCCTCTTCTACTCTTTTTTGCTGCTGCAGCTTCTGCTGAAGAGCCAACTGTGACTGAGCGGTTGGAGAGCGAATCTCCAGTGGTTGAAGAGCCAAAGATAGCTGTTAAGGAGGAACCCTCTGTGAAGACCGCTCCCTTGCCTGTTGCTCCACAGCCGGAGAAGCTTAGCGAAGAGAATATAGTGATTGAAGACGAGATTTTAGCACACGAATTGAAGCGAAAAAAGCGACGTGAAGATAAGGTTCGCACACACGTTAAGGCAGTAGATTTTGAATCTCATGCATCAACCTCATCTTCAACCTCATCTTCAGTCTCATCTTCAATGCCTATCAAGACTGAGACTACCAGTAGTGCTCCTACTGCTGCTACCGCTCCCTCCATCTCCACCCCCAACATCATGGAATCTAAGCAACTCCCCTCTTCTCAAACCTCCAAACCCAACAATAACCAAAGCAGCTCCTCTCCCAATGGTGAGATCTCAAGGCCTACGGAATCATCGGCCCTTGAAGCCTTCCCAATCAACGTTATGATTGACTTGCTGCTATCCGACTCTTTTACCTCCTCAATAAAGCATTTTGATCATCTCGTTCTTCTTCTTCATTGCCTGATAGTGGAGGATTTTCGTGATTTAGAATATGGAAAAGTCTACTCTAATAAGAAATCTGCTCGTAGGAACCTGGCAGGAACTCCACGCACACTTTTTGAGAGGCTTCTGGAGCAATGGGTGGATGAAAATTCTTCAGATTCTTCAGATTCTTCAGATTCTTCAGATTCTTCAGATTCCTCTTCTTTCTCAGAGCAATCGGATAACTCTCAGTGTGCTTTTAATGAATCTGGTTTAGCTGTAGCATTTACAGAGGATGAGGTGCATTTACCGCGGATGCCAGCTCCTCCAGAGGCTGAAGCTGATTCTGCCGTTGCTAGTAAGCCAGCAGCAACTACCAGGCATTCAAAGGAAAAAGGCAAGCCTAATAATTGGGAGAAACAGCTAAAGTCTGACATGCGAAAGCGTATAGTCAACAGTATCAGTGATTCATCGATTGAAGCCTTGTTTACTCTACTGTTTTCTCCGAGCAAGGATTCCACTGTTCAACAGAAGCATCTAAGCATTAGAGATGGATCTAACAAGCAGCTCTGTCGTTTGTTTGAGATCATTCAGAAGCTCTTCAAGTGAGGGGGGTGTGGGAGAGGGTGTGGTTGGGGGGATGCACTGCTATCTTTTAGAAACTTGCTTAGAAATTGTTGCATTTTCAATGATTCTTCTAGTTCTGCTCAATTTTCATATGTTTCTGTGTGTTGTAGCTTCAGGCGTACTCTGCAGTTTGTTTTTGATCCAATTTCCTTTGCTTTTTCTTCTTTTTTTGTTTTTTCCTGTTCCTACTCTTTCCCCTGATTCTTCCTGCTTTATCGTTTTCTTTCTCCTATCCCTTCTTCATCCCTCCTCCACTTCCTCCCTTCTCCCTCTCTCCTCTTCGAACTGCACTTTTCTCTCCTACAAAATCTCAGAGATTTCTTCCTTCTCTCTCATCTTCACGAGACTAGCCTTCATAGCTCTCTTTTAAGCAACATTTTTCCCTATAATATCTCTACTTTTTATTGCTTTTGTGTGTAAAAGCTCAATTTTTGCAGACTTCCTTGTGTGCTGCACTTTGCTAGTTTCATAGACTCAGTGAAGATATTGTGTATTATCGCTTACCTGAAATGCTTTCACTTTGAGAAATTTGCCAGTTTTTGCCTTTTCAGTTGCTTTGCTGTAAGGCATATACTTAGAGAGCTGTAGATTAGAAGTAGATGCTGTAAAGCGTATACATAGAGAGAGATCCAGGTATTGCCTAGAATTACCAGGTACTCAAAGAGCTCTGAATTTTACCAATTATTGCGTAGCAGCCACACACCTAGGTTTTGCCAAACATCACCTTTCAGCCACCTTTCTCTACTGATTCACGAGGTTCCTGGCACACACACACACACACAAGTATATACACACACAAGTATACACACACACAAGTATATACACACACAAGTATACACATACACAAGTATACACACACGCACACACACGCACACACACACACACACACAAGTATACACACACACACACACACACACACGCACACACACACGCACACACACGCACACACACACACACACACAAGTATACACACACACACACACACACACACACACACACACGCACACACGCACACGCACACACACACACACATCTTCATAAAAATCATCACAAACTCTTTTTTCGACTGTTTCTTCTTTCCTACATCATTTCTCAGGGCTGAAGCTCATGAAGCCAAGGTTATGGAGTGTTTGAGAAAGCATTGTCAGCAGCTTTGTATCGTAATCATTAGAGAAATGAAGTTAATCATCAATGAGATTAGGCGTTTCCACAATCTCCCGGAGGAGAAGAGGATTATGGTAGATTTAGAGGTGACGCTGATGCATACAAATATAAAACCTGCTATTTTTGCCTTTTCTAGGCTAGCGAGTCTAGTGTCAAAGCTATATAAGTTAAATCACAGCCCACGGGAGAAACCTTCAGAGCCTGCTACTTCTTCGAATGGAATCAGAGATTCTGCTAGTCAAGTGCAACAGGCTGGAGAGGGTAATGTTGAACATGCCGATGTGAATATATCAACTGCAAATTCTGAAGTAGCTCCACCTCCTGTTGATGTCTCTGACGCTACCGATACAGCCAATGCTCAGGCAGCTGAAGGAGAGAATGCTGAAGGGGTTGCTCCGACTGCTTCACCAGCTGCTCCAGGGGATAGTGGAAACGCTGCTTCCAATTCCAACGAAATCTCATCAAATGGTGAGTTTTCTTGCAGTTTCTCCTCTTATTGTGCGATTTCTAGGTGCTGAGACTGTGGGCAGATTCGCTGATTCTGCGAGAAAATTCGTGGCTGCCTCTGTGTGTGCGATGAAAAATTGATATTTTGCTCATAAAACTGCCATATGATCAGCATTCCGAGCTTTTTCCCTGTTTCTTGTGGTTTTTCATACTCGGCAGTAGATGCGCTGATTTTTAGCTTCAATTGGAGGTGTTTTTGCTTCTTCATCATGTTTTCAGCGACTGTATACTTGCTATTCCACTGTAATGAAAGTTTTGACAGAGTGCGTTTCACAGTAGCTTATGTGGGTTGCTGCTTGTCTATAGTGGTTTCTATATATGTATTCAGGCCTAGTGTAGATAGATGTATAGCGTGTGCGATTATATCCCTTCAAGAACCTTTCCGTGTTACTTTTTTCTGGATTTTTGTGATTAGCGAGATTGAAGATGATTTTTGCTCTCTCAGAGGAGCTTCCAGCTAGCCTTCACTGGCTTTCTCGTTTTTCTCCCAATTTGTGTGCGAAAAGCATGAAGAAGAAGTACAATAACTTCTACTTATGCTTTCCCCTTGTGTGTGTTTTATATGCATCCTCTTCTTGCTGCCTCTCTGCCTCACAGTACAACCTCCAGCAGAGACTCCTCTTGAGGCTGCTCCTAACGAACCTAGCACCTCCACATCTCCGAATCAACAAGCAATGATGAAGAAGTTTAGAGATTTCTTCGATTCTCCAGGGTGTACTCGCATGTGGGAAGTTTTCCACGAGTATGTTTTAGCTCTGATCTCAGTTATCCATTCACCTGAAAATTGCAAGGTCAGCACACACCAACCTTTTTCTCTAGCTTCACTACACACTCCAGATGTCCCAGATGATGAAACTAGTTCTAACCATTTTGAGACGGCTTTTTCGCACACACACCCACACCCGGGCTCAGTTTTTGAGGATATTATTGGTGAAGATAAGCCAGAGGATCAACCCACTCCTCTTCCTAGCTTTTTCGGGCACTTTATCCCCATGTTTGAGATCTTCTTGGATGTTTTCTATGTGAGCATCGCGACTGACTATAACTTAAAAAACGTTGGTGAATTGCATGTCTTGTGCTGCACTCTAAACGCTGATCTGGACGCTCCTCGCTGTCCTAGGCATAAGGCATTGCTCCGGTTCTGTGAAAGCTCAAAGCCTTTGCATAACAGACTAGCTAAGGAAAACCCCTCTTTACTGCGGAATTCTGGTGTGTGGCTGCTTAAACTAGCTCCTTCTACCGTAAGTTTTGAATGTAAGCTTAAGCACTTTAAGGATCAGCTGATGTCTATGCGGGTGTTGACACACCGGCAGTCTATAGATCTTTCAGTTAGGAGGAATGAGGTGTTTATGGACTCCTACTTGTTGTTGAGGTCTCGATCAAGTAAGGAGAAGTTGATCTTATATGAAGTTGGATCTGTGTGTGTGCGTGATATTTCTTGGCTATGCCATCACTTTTAGCTAAAAAGGCTTTTTTTTTAGCTCTCCATAGCTTCTAGAAGACTCCTTGGTACGGGCTTCCTCAGCTTCATCCAACCACCTTGAAAAACTCTTTTCCCTGTGGTGGCCTATAAGTTGATTCAACCCTCGAGGCTCCCGATTTTATTCGAGTTTTTGCTGCTTGTACAATATAGATCTAAACACACATACAGTTATAGCTTGAGCTTTTATTTTCCCGATAAAATCTGCTTTTTTCTCCACAGTTTCATCAAAAATGCCTTGTTTATGATGTAAAAAGCTTTATAAAAAGATAGAAATATAGTTGAAAATGCTGAAGATTGATGAGTGTAATTGAAGCAGACATCAAGTAGAAATGAATGATTGAAAACACCAAAAATAGGTAGGACTTAAGTTATTTTATGCACTCCCAATTCGGAGTATTTTCAATCTTCTCGCCTGATTTCGCTGGGAAATTATAGCTGTTGAAGCTTAAAATGCATTGTGTTGGGTGTGTGCGAAGCAGATTCAATCTTCTTGCCCTGCTTCCCACTATAGCGATTAGATGAAGACTAGTATCATCCGAGTTTCAGTCCCCAAATATATCCATTAATGATGTTTTCTCCTTCTTTCTTGCCTTCAAAGCTCTCAATGATTGCTTCTGCAGCTTGCAAGTAAAGTGTTCACACCACGAATAGTATACTTAACCGCTTCGCTTAGAGACTAGCCTTTTCGTGTGTATGTACAGCAAATTTTCTCTGCGTTTCTGCTCTTCTAGGTGAAGCCATGAAGAGCAAATTTGTCATCAAATTCACTGGAGAAGCTGGTGTAGACTGTGGAGGCCTAACCAATGAGTGGTTCTCAATACTGGCTTCAGAAATGTTTAATCCCAATTACGCTCTATTCAGGTATACTTTCTTTTCCTTCATCAGCTAGTAATCTGAAGCTTTGGAGAGTAGCTTGATGTGTGTGAAGTCTCGAGAGATTCTGCATACGTTTTTTTCATTGAATTGCTCCCTTTTTCTTTGATTTTTGCTCTGATGCCTCGTATGACAGCAGTTTGTGTGCTCTTTCATTTCACCTGTGTGTGTACGTAGTGCTACTGAAGATACTGCTGTTTGATGCTGTGAAAGGTGAACCTTCTCTCCCTGCTACTTGAGCTTTTGCTTGCTTTTATCGAAAAGCTTTCAACTAGCAACTCACTTGCTCTACCAATGTTTCCTCTCAAAAAATTACTCTATCCAACATCTCCTGCCATTCAACGTCAAATTTGATGCTTTTTATCGCTTTCAGCGATCTTCATAATGCTTCTCGTTCAACACCAACTGAAGATGCTTCTCTTCAGTCGATTGCCATCAAGTAGCCCTTCTCTTTGAGTGCGTCTTTCCGATAAATTATTCGCTAGTAGTTACGTATTAACCAAGCCAACGCTGATAAAATCGATAAATCTCGTATATACCTGATTGCCCAGCAATTCTCACTGCTCTTCTTCTATTGCCCATGAATCTTTTGAATCCTCTTAAGGCTTGTGTGCAGATCTTCAATATGCCTACCCACATTCTCTCATTTTTTCTAATGCTATTCACAGGCGAGAAGGTTTAAAGGCAGAGTTTAACCACCCGAATCCGCTCAGCAACATCAATCCCGAACACATTCAGTTCTTCCGCTTTATTGGGCGGGTAATTGGGAAGGCAGTTTACGAAGCTCGTCCCATGGCTGCTTACTTCTGCCGTTCATTCTACAAACATATGCTTGGAAGGAAGACTGTTCCTGCTGATGCTGAGTCTGTAGATCCTGAGCTTTATACTAGCCTGATGAAGCTGCTAGAGCAGCCACTCGAGGAGCTTGGGCTAGAGCTAAACTTTAGGTAGAACTAGTGAAGTAGTTTTTAGTGTTTTAAATGCGGCAAAAGGGCGAAGACTGTGTGTCCTCTTCATATTTTGATGGTTTGAGGCTTGAAGATATCAATGGATTGCATGCATTGAGTGTTTTTATTTGCTAATGGTTTTCACAATGTGTGCGAAACGAATTATTTGGAGCCGGGTTAGCTGGATATACAGTCTATTGTGTGTGTTTTTGTTATAAGGCAGCTTTTTCCCTTTATTTTGAGCTGCACTGTGTGTTTATATGTATGTGCTTATACATCTGCTGTTTTTCCCAGGCATTTTGGTATTTTTCATGTTCTCTGTGTGTAGCATCTTGATGATGCTGCGAGTTTCTTTACTTGAAAGTAATTGGAGGCTGTCTTAGCCTCAAAGATTGAAAATCTCTGCTTACCTACGATATCGTTGCGAAATATCACCCGTTTTTCCCCATGAGGATGCCTAGCCACACCATTAGGCTCCTCACGTTTAACACACACTTTGCTCACTTTCTCTGTTTAATCATTCATTCGCTTAATGCCCCGTCAATGCAGCGCTGAGCTTGATGTCTTTGGTTCCACTAAAGTCGTTGATCTGATTCCTGGTGGGAGCTCGATAGCCGTTACTGATGTGAGTGACTTTTCTTTACACCCTCTTTTCTTGTGCAGCATCTGCACACACACTTTGTAAACTGGAAATTCAGGAGTAGCAATAGATTCGATCTTTTCATTAGTTTCAGCTTGTTTTTCTACCTGAATTTGTAGTTGAAAAAGTAAAAATTTGACTGTGGATTTGCTTGTTTTTTGGGGATTATGTGTGTTTGTATGTTCTTATGAAGCTGAGCTTTTTATACTCTTTCTTGGAGGTTTCCCGGTTTGTAGGTATGGTAAAGTTCAGTGGGTTTTCTGTTGTTTTTGCGCTTCTCTTCATTATCTTCCGGTTGTGAAAACCCTAAAACTCACGCTTTGTGTGTGTTGTTTTCCTCTCCTTTTCATCATCTTCCGGTTGTGAATATGCTGTAATCCGCTGTTTATTTTGCAGCTTTTCACTCATCTTACCCTACCCCCTTGTGCTCTTACTTTTCCACCTGCTTACCCCAGTTTTTCTCAGAGTAGAGCTTTTCATCGCTTTGACTCGTTTTTTTTCTTCTTATCAATTTCTTCAATTTTGATGATTTCACGAATTCACCTATTTCCTGCATTTTCAGCCTGATATTATGCCTTTTTTCATCTTCGCTGCCTTCTGCTGTCTCATGCTGGTTCTTCCCCTTATAAATCTGCTGTTTCCTACGATGAAGATGAATTCAAGTGCAAAAAACCTCCTCCATCTTCATGATTCCAAACAATTTTTGTAGGAAAATAAACACAAGTATATTCAGCTAATCTGTGAGCATAAGATTACAAACAGTATTGCCCCTCAATTGAAGGCTTTCCTTGAGGGATTCCATGAACTTATACCTCCTTCGTTAATATCTATGTTTGATGATAAGGTAAGCTGGACCGAGTCATAGGCGTCTTCTTTGCAGTGAAAGAATTGATAAACAGTGGAGAAGCTGCTGATAGTAGTAGAAAAGTGTGTGCTCTGATTTTTGAGATACTAAGAATTATTCGTATTAGGAAAGCTTAAGGAAGGAGAGGATTTGGAGATTATTGCAGAGAATCTCTCTAGTGTGTTGGTAGATTTGTAGGAAATGGTGCTTTTTGCTGTGTAAAAGGCTACAGAACTCGATGATTCGGCGATGGTCATCTTCACTAACTAGTTTCTTCGTGGAGAGAGTGGATATCGCTCTATTAATACCTGTGGATAGCATATTTTTGGCTAGGAAACAAATGTGTGCGTGTCTGTGTGTTGTCTTTTTCTTCTTTTGTGGACAGAATGGATATTGCTCTATTAGCACACGCTTATAGCCTAGTTTTGGCTACTAAAGTACTCTGTTATGTTTGTGCTTTTTTTATGTATTTTTCATTTTTTTCGTATCACGTGATCCTTGCATTTTTTGGCTTTTTTTCGTTTCATTTTTTTCAGGATGCTTCCTCTTTTATAGTATTTTTGCCTCTTTAAGTTTCGACAGATGTTTACGCTTTGATTATGTGGCACTATTCGTTCTTCTGTGCAAAAAACGCAGTCTTCACATCAAAAAAAGATATTTCTGCTTTTTTCTGACAAATTTCACCGTGCCATTCCTCAATGGAGATTCTGAGTCACTTTGATGATGTGTTAACGCCAATGCTTTTACGGTCATTAAACGCTCCCTGCTTAACTATTTTGAAAAACTTGTGATTTGCTTCTTCGTTTAGATTTTCTTGCCGATTTCCACTATAATTTTTGACTTTTTTCTTCATCTCACACACTGTGGTTGGAATGTGCTATTTTTCTAAGGAACTTGAGCTAGTTATAAGTGGCATGCCTCATATCGATTTGAAAGATCTACGCGCAAACACTGACTATTTTGGATACTGGGAAGATTCTGAAATTATCACGTGGTTTTGGGAGGTTTTGGGAGAGTTCGATGAGGGCAAGAAAGCTGCCTTTCTGCAGGTTAGTTCCTTAATCTTAGTGGTATTGGGCCGAACAGTACAAGTTTTTAATAGTTTAACGTACATACACTATCACACACCATCACACACACCAGTGCATACACCATCATACACATACATACCAGTACACACGCATACACACACACACATACCAACACTTGTTTGCTTCTTATTTGGCAGAATATTGTAAACGCTAAGTCCCTAACGCTTAAACCACAAACCCTAAACCCCAAACCATTTTCTTTGGCCAAATGTAGATAACAGGGTTTGATGCTTCAAATTCATACGCAGTTGATTCTTGTGTGTTACAGTTTCTTACTGGTACAAGTCGTGTTCCCCTGGGAGGTTTCGGTAATCTTATGGGTATGCGAGGAAGGCAGATATTTTCTATCCATCGGTAAGAATTTCTACATCTTCCATCACTATCAACGCTTTGCGCGTTCAAGGGGGGTGCTTATGCATCTTTATATTTCCGCTTAAGAGTTCCTGTGCCTTTTTGAGGAATATCAAGTGTGAAGAGGGTAGAATATGGGTTTATGTACAGAAAAACCATACAGTTTGTTTGATAGTAGTGAGATGCTTCTGGGGTTTGTCATTTCATCTTGGGTGCACTCGGGGTGTGTATAGCATTTTTTCTGTGCTTTTTTTTCGTTATAAAGATACCCCGACACATTGAAACTTTGTTTTTTCTTCTGTAGAGTATATGATGGAGAACGGCTTCCTTCGGCACACACATGTTTCAATCAGCTTGAACTTCCGTGCTACCATTCTAAGGATAAACTAAGGTAATGAAATACGGAATGACTTTGATTTTGTTCCTGAATATCTGTCATTTTATGAATTTTGCTAATTTAGATGAATTTTCATAACTGTTTGTAATACATCCCACACACGTGCAAGGCATGCTTTTTTGGGCCAATTTTGTTACCGTTGGTATTGATTTCTATGTATTGAGCTGCATTATAGCTTTTTCAGTACATCAGCACGAGTACTGAAAGCGACTAAACATTTTATGAGTAAGATTGTGACAGTCTTTTTTCTATTTTCTAAAGCTGCCTGCTTTTATTCGTGTAATCGAAATTGCGTTTCTTGCGAGAATTTTGCGGGACTCTTACTATTTGAAATTCTTAAGACTCAAATGCGCATTGTAACGCTTTTGCATTTTACTATGCCTGGATAGTATTCTGTAGTGTCGCTTTGCTTTTTAATATCTTCTCTGTCCCTTTAAATGCCCGATGTTTCGTTTTGTTTTGCAGAAGCAAATTGGTCATGGCCATAACCGAAGCAAGGGAAGGATTTGGATTTGCTTAAATCACATAAAGAAGCATTGTAAAAAAATTTTAAGTACTTTTCAGCTAGAAATAGATAAAATAGTTACGCGAGAGTCTGAAAATTCTATTTCAGAGATATTTTATGTTTTTTCTACTTGTTTACAGCATGCAAGAAGTGCGTGACTGAAAGTTTTGTTTACATTCAAAGTTTGATCTTATTCTGTGCCTATAATTGGCAGCTGATATTTTTGTCTCAATGGGCTTTTGTTCGCAATTGGTGTAATTTACAATTTTAGTACATAACGGCACTTTGTGTGCTAGCATGCATTTAATAACGTATTTATAACGTTGACGATGCCCTAACTTATATTTGAGGTGCCTTCTGCTTGTAATATAAATGATTGGTGGGTAGCGATATAGTTATGTTCCTCTTTCGAAGACTTGTTAAAACTATTCTGCCCCAGTGTCTTAATTTGCCGTTAAACCATAATACAGTAAAGCTCAGCTTGAGAATATTTATGTTTAGATTATTTAATGATTCCACAGATTCATATTAATGCCATAACTTGGGCTATATTGAGTGTACAGAGTTATCTTTTGGATACTTGCTCGCTGCTGATAGAATATATAACGCCTATCGCTGCTTTGGAATTACAAGGACTAAATAACTAAAGCAAGTTAACCAAATCACTTGTACTTGTTCATTCCTTGTTCTGGAATACCCTCAAAACCAAGGCTATATTCATTACTCTTGAGTAGTCATGCGCCTGCTGTGCCCATGCTACTTCCAAAGCATAGCTGCTGCCACCAAGTCTGCAATAGCTAATCGCTTATATTTATATACACTTATATGGTGGTGCTAAATTTTTGTTCCCTTTAATTATCAATAGAAGATTCATGAGGAAGCCAGAAGCTTTGGTTGCTTATTGAAAAATATCTTGCCGTTGGGCTGTGCCTTTGAGTATAGTACTACCGTCTTGGGGACCTTTTTATATGCTTGCTTGCAATACAAGTAAAGCGGTATGCATTCGATAGGCCATCATATGTTGCTTCCTTCCTGTTTAGTTGTACCATGCAGAGAAGTAAGCGGCATCCTAACGTTTTTTATTCTGAAGCTTCCTTAGTTTTCGGCATTGGCTGCGGTCTTACAGAAACAATGACATGCTGCTCACCACTTAAAGTAGACGCGAGTGTCTTTTTTCAAAGAAAGTAATGCCATACTTGGGAAATCTCTTTCAGCAAGTTCTCAATTGGCCATCACTTCCATGAAAGTAAGCGAGCTCGCTTACCCATGCAGTAGGTTATGGCGTGATGCTGCAAGTTTAATCTATCCTGTGTACCTTTTAAATTTAAGCTTGCTAGATACAATCGCATCTAGCCTTGCGAACAACTGAGGTGAATTCATTTAGGCGGATCTACATGAGTCGAAATTTCGTAGTTGATACTTCGCAAGTATTCTTGTATGCGGTTGTTCCGGACCTTGCTATCATTTTCACATTTCTTACTAGTGGGAGCCATTCTTTTCTGTATCGAAATACTCCATTGTAAACTAGCGACAGCAGAAGTGAGCTGCTGTTCGATTGTTGTGGTGGCTCTTAAATTGTTTTGATTTAAGCTCTAACTGGGCCTCGCTAGCTAGGGTTGAAACTTTGCCCCTCTTTAGTACCGTCATGAGCACTATGAGTCATTCTGGGTGCTGCATTTCCGTTTTTTGTGGCAGGAGGAGCTCGTCCCAGTGTGGGGCTTAGCTTACAATAGCTCCGATTCTGGAGTTAGTCTTACGAACTCCCTTAGGCAGAAAAAAAGCTTGATGAAAGTCGTCACTGGAGCACTCTTTTGGTGGGAGGTCCGCCCATGGGAGCTTAGTTACAAATATATGAAGCCAAACGTCACTAAGCGATGAACGCACTTGTTCGCACACGCTTAGCCTATAAGGGACTTCGAAATAGAGCAAAAATGCCCTTGCAGCTGCATTCCACTTAGCGTGCCGAGTGTATATTATGTTATGTGATGTTCCAGGGGACACACATGTTATACCGATGCCTAGACCCCTTTGAAAGTGTTCGAATATTAGCAGGGTCGCCGGCCTTTCGTTCGATGCTTAGCTTATGCTATGTTTGGGTTAAACGTACGTCACCACATGATTGATGTACTAATAGGCTTGCAATTTTCAAATCAGTTTATCACGGAAAGTTATTCGCTAGTATACGGAAGATGCAAAGGGTACGGGTCACGCGCCTGCCATCGTGATTTACTAAGCGATTTTCCCTTGTTAAGCAATCCCACTAAATGTATGTGGGGTGCCTCTCCTACCTAAGCGGGAAATATTATCACTTTGACCACAACTACAGTCATTCCCAATGTTACATTCACTTTGCGGTGGCATGGACTAATCACAAGAAGTCACGCTTGCCCGAGCTGGGGTAGGGAGAATATTAAGGAGGGATTTTTTGACCTGCTTGATTTACCGTACGTGATTTAACTTGCTATTGGTAACCCGGGGGAACTTTCAAGTTCACGTGAACATGCCGTAGCAATGCTGACGCACTCGATTTCCCGCTTCTCAGATGGGGTAGTTTTTTTGCTGGAGTGCATGCATTATGCTTACCATCGTTTGCGCATACTATTACTGCAAGTACTTTACTACTGCTACCTACTACCACTCTACTATACTATTACTCTACTACTGGTACTGCTACTGCTACTGCTAATCAAGTACTACTATTGTAACTATTATTATTACTATTACTACTACTGCTACTACTACCTCTACGTCATTCATTCCCAGTAATGTGGAGTCCTAGAACGCGTGCGCACAAGAGGTTTTAGACCTTTCACAGTGGCCGGTTACCTCGCTGCCACTCTGTGCCGTACTATAGCATGTGCGCTGGTGGCGGGATGTTGGCAGGCAGGCGCAGCTCGCACGACCTAGGTCTAGTGTAAACTGTACAAGGAATTGGCAAACTTGCCGAGGCCACCAGCCTTCTGCTTTCACAGTTTAGCTGGCCACCCCGAGCGTTGCGGCATGCATTGGGGTCATGCCGAGGAGGCGAGCCCGTATAAAGGTTACCCTAGCTAGGTATAATCAACTGTGGAGCCTGTGCAAGTACTACGAGGCTATTCTGAAGATAGCTGAAATTATTAGGAGCGATGAAACTGCATGGCAAATTGATTTTTCACTGAAGTGCATCCCATTGTTACATAGCTAAATTGTTACTTTAGGTAGTATAACTAGTGGGGCTGTAGATGAAGCTGCAAGTTTCATACATCACTGCATTCACTACCGTATGTAATGGACATTCCTTATGAATTTCATCAACCCCGTAAGCATCTAAATTCATGCTCTAATGCTTACATTCCAATCACTCGTAATGTCATAAAAATTTCAATTAGTTATTATATCTATTCATTTAGTGTTTATTTCAGCCATTCGTCCATAACGTAACATGGGAAGCTAACAGCAAGTACTATCCATGAAAAAAATCAGCGATGGCATGCTGCAAAGGTAGCACTGTAGCTCCGTATTATATTTTGTCCCCCCTTATACCTAAATTAGTTAATTCACTCAAACGCTTATGGGCGGCTGGGGCAGCCGCTAGCTAGAGCCTGCATATTCTTGTAGTACCATTCTCAGATGCAACACTGCAACCTTACGATAGAAGCTTTCCTATGCAAAATACAGCTAGTGCTTTTGGAAGTATAGCAGTATTTAAACAGCGCCCTTGCATCTATGCAGATCCCTTCCTTCTTTGTGGCATCATTTTCATTGAGTAGCAAAATCTTCTTTATGTATCGCCACGTTTATTTATTAGCACCCTCCACTAAATTAGTAGCTACACTCTTTTGTAGTTAAGCCTCTACTCTATGTGCAGTATCATACACTCGTTATGCATAGCTAGACGCGCTACAAGAGTGAGGCTCACTATGTGGCAGCCTGGTGCTGGACTCGACAAGGTGAGGGAAATTCAGTAGGAATCATCGATATTGCAAGATGCGCTAGCCGTTTGAAGTCAACCTGGTGCAGAAATTTATTCAAGTTGTCCATAATGACAGCTCCCTTGCAATTATATTTTGTTTCCGACGAAGTGACATGCCTGTTAAAAATTATTGCACCTGCCATAAAAGATTTTTTTAAAGTTTATAGTCTGAAAATATTACTCCACGTTTATCAAGTACGATGCTTCTTCACTATAAACTTTAATGTTCGAGGTCTTTACCTTGAGAGGCTCTACTAACTTATTTATAAGAAGGTGTTATATGGTAACAGGTGTATAGCCATATGTTTTTTGTGCACCAAAACCTAGTAAGGTTATTCACTGAACTGATAACCTATGTGAAGTGTGTAAGCATTGGCTGCAGAAGTTGCAGGGATTAGTTTTCCAATATAGGCTAGCAAATTATGGTTTTGCATTGACGTACCATTTGTTTGCCCCGGCAATATAGATATATCCAGTTGTCACCATGTAATTGATTATTCTCGCTGCGGCTATGTATATGGCCCAAATCACTTCAATAATTTTTTCAATTAATTATCCAATGCATTGGGAATGTAACGCAAGAAAATTAGGAAAAGCCTAAGCGCTCAGCAAACGAAATGCTCTATATATATCCAAATGTTAAAACTTAACTGATTTAGTTTTTGAGGTCATTTAAACCATGCAGATGGTTCCGGCAATTGTAATTCAGTCATCATACATGAACTATTTGCCATGTTTTCACCCGTCAAATTCAATGGAATTGCCTCGCAAATGCCCGAGTAAACAAAGAATTTACATTGGTATTTGCTGGAGTAGAAACACCCGCTTTTTTAGACAGAAATTTTCACGGATTCCTTAACCGAGCACAGCTTTACCTTATGATAGGAAGACACAATGTGAAGCATTGCTTTTTGGCAGATCATATTCTTTGCTACAGCTTTTCTTCTTTTTGAATATACAGATACCTGTTTCACATATACAATCGTTACGTTAACTATTGAGACCTTTTTAATCGGTTTTAAGTCGTGCATGGCCCCATAGCAATTTTTTCATGAACCGCTGACTATATTTCACTTGTATGATCATAGCATTCTTTTCCCAATTCTGGGGGAATAATAGAATAATTGTTTTAATTTATTAGGTGGTTTCAGCTGGCTTTAAGAAATAATTCTTTTTCATAACTATTTTGTGCATTGCTTTAGTTGGACCAAACGAATATGTAAAAGTGTAAGAAGTATGGAGTGTGCATTCGCGGTCCAAATGCAGCATGGTCTAATGCTGCGTTCTATCCGTTCTGAACTCCTATAAGTGTGGCGCCGAAGAAGGTGTCCCTTCTTTTCTCACCAGGAAGACCATATCATATTGAAGTGCTTAAGGTACTGTGAAGAGCGGAGTGGTTTAGCATGGAACTCTTTGCTAATAGCGCTACTTCAGGAGAAGATGTGCACGTTTCGCCTCATTTCCAAGGGAGCCAGAAATTCCTTCAATCAGCCGCCGCTGGTAATATCCCAACGTGAACTTAGCTGTGCGAAAAAGAAGCCATATGACTAGTGAAGTAAATATTTGCAGGCGTAGTGTTAATCTAGACAATTTATAAAAGAGAAGAATCTTGCGGTATAATATCTTTAGCCCTTTTAACTTAGCAGTAGAAAGCATGCATTTTTGGCTAGGCTCGATACTACCACGGAAATTTTTTTTGATGAATTTATGATTATTTCACTAGCTTATGATGCTAGAGGAATTACCAGTTGGCCAAGCCTACCATGGCATTGCTTATAAAAAAACATTGTAAATTAGGGAAGTTATAATCGTAAAATTATTTACCCTGTTTCGTAGCTTCAATATCCTTGACCTTGTAACTTCTTCATTTTTTTGCCTTCAGCAAGTACAGCGGAATTGAGCTATGCATCGCAGCAATTCTTTCGAGATACAGCCGCAGGGTGAGTGGTGTTACTTCACAGTACTTAAGGTAGTTACTTATCCTCCGCTTTTAAAGTTAAATTCTGTGCATTAAATATTTGTGAAAGCATGGCTGTTTTGCTGCTAGTTTTGCTAGTTCAACCGAAAGGAAAGTTTTGCTGGCAGAGACAGACTCCTTCCCTGACCTAAAGTTAGTATTTTTCTATAGGATATTTTTTTTGTTCAATTGGCCATAAATTACAAACATCGCAATGAATTTTAGACCTTCATGGCAGCTGCTATTAACGTCGTGCATCATTCGCTCTAAAGCTTTGCAATATTTTTTGGCAACTGAAAAGACTTATCTTAAATATCAACAAGTGTCTAGCGCCCTGCTTATAAAAAAGGTACTTCGGTAATAAAATGGGAGAGTCACTAAGTTGAGATCATGAGAATAGTATTAAAAATATCGCAGACATTGAAATTATTGCACGTTATTAACCGTGCTGCTTCCACCAGTTTTAAAGTTGTTGTGAACTACTGATATTATGAGCATAGCTCTTAAGAAGACTTCATGCTTTTCTTTAAATTTGCCATGCCAAATAAAATTCTGTCCTTGATTATACTCCAGCTATATTTCGGCTTTTTTCATCGGCTTTGGAGTTATGGTGCTGCTCTGCGTAGTGGCAGTAACCGCAAGAATTTGGTATATAGTTAAGAAGGTAAGCCTGCCTCTAAACTTTTTACTTGTTGCTTTCAATTTTATACTAGTGATTTATAAAGCTTAATTTTTATAGAAAAAGCTGAATTAGCTAGTGCTGATGTAACCTTGACTTTGCAACACATGGTAACCTGTTTTAACATTATTTTTTCTACTGCGGGATATGCCTCTCTTTCTGGAGATATTTCATCATGTTGCCTTCCTTCTTAATGAAAAGATCTGCATATTTTGAAGCCATCTATAAAAACACTTTTAACAGTATTCTTGCCTGGTAACTATGGGCCATCCTAAGATATTCATAATTGCTGGTACCTGAGCTTGAAAGCATTTTAAATATCTGGACGCTTGCTTTTCACTATATCACACTGCCTGCAATCGTTACTTGGTTCGTTTAGCCACGCGCGTCAGGATATATTTTTTCAATTTTCCTCTTACAGCCGTGAGAGCACCTAAGTTTTTTCAACATGAGTTGGCAATTTCCTCGGTAGTATGCTGATTACAAGCATAAATAAACTTCTAATTATGGAAGTTTTAGTAGATGCACAAAATGCACCATATATTGAACGCCATGTAGTGTCGGTGAGTAGCATATGGGTAGTAGAAAGGCTCATTAGGTAATTAAATATTTCTTGCAGCGTTACCAGCCCAAGGAGTCTAGTATATCTACGGAGTTTACGAAATATTTGTAGCTATGATTATTTTAGCCTTTTCTATTACACACTAATGGTTTACCCACACCTTCGAATATGCATCAGGTGCTCCCATGCCTTAAAATGTTTTTTATGGGCTCTAAAATTGGGCCTTAAGGGTAAAATTATAAAAGTTAACTAAATGTAGTGAATACGTCAAGCTGAAAAAATGGTTAGAGTTAATATAGCACAGCACGAAATAGACTACAAAAAAAGAGTGCGTGCACAAAATGAAAAATTTAATGAACGAACATTTGAAAATCGTTTATATCCTAAGCATTGTGGAGTTTTTTTCCGTTTCAAAATCACACGTTATGCATATTTTTTAATTTCATGAACTTTTGATCCTTTATTCCCATTCCAATATTACTTCTCAGAAGAGGCAGTATTTTGGTGAAGATACAAAGACAGTGGCCAGCCAATCACAAAAGGTAATAAGGGAGAGTAATTAACTGTATTTCTGCATGAGGTTCATGTTACATGCTACAATTTCATCTAAGAAATGAAGTGACCAACTTAACAAACGTTGCTAACGGCATAGAGCACCACTAGATAATTTTGCATGAGCTTTTACAGACGTTTCAATGAATATGGCATTTCGCATGCCACTTGCCAAATAGTGATACTACTTACTTAGAACCATAACACTTTATACTTTTGATAATTTTCCATAAAATAGAAGTTAGCTCAAACTTCCTTGTGGACCAATTGTCTCGCAAAGAAAAATCGTAACCGGAGAAGACCAAGTCCTCATCTAGTATTGAAACTGCACTATCCAAAGAATAAACTACTATGTCACCAATAGAGTGTGATCACGCTTACTTTTTTAGCGAGTTCAGCAATCTAGGGATTCACCCAAAGCTTCCATGCTCACAACACCTCAGCAAAACTAGCTTGATAGCTCTTACGCTAACATTCGTTATCTGTTTTATTTTTGAATGCGGCACCACGGTAGGTCGGCGAGACTTTGGATGGTGTTTGTAATTAGCAGTTTCCGGCTATATTTCTATTGGAGAGCGACTTTTTTCAGCATGATTTATTAGTACCAGCCAAGGGAAAGATAGTACATAATATCCGTAGATGTTTTGGTCTTGCTTTCAAAACTGCAATGATGGTGTTGCACAAAACACTGGTATGCACATTGTTAGATAAATGTCTAATTGGCTATTTTAAAGCAGGGGGATGAACAGCTCGAAAAACAGAACGTTTTTGAGGCTCCGGAAGTAGTAGTCATACCAGAGCAGCAAAATTATGGGAACTTTTTACAGGTAATAAATTAGTCCCTGATTAGCTTAAAATAATATATGCAACATGCCATTCCTGCACAAACGATTATCCCGGTACTTGCTACGTGTACGCTTGATTTTGTACGATATCGCGACTTAAGTTGGTACTGGCGATGGGAACATCAACATATTTTCAAAGTAGAGTGTTCACTGAGAGAATGCATGAACACGCAATCAAGAAACAAGAGAGGAAAGTAAGTATGAAAGCGCTGTGGTGAGCTATTGTGACGCCTGCCGACCGACACGAGGGGTCATCGCCTATATCGGAAATGATTCAATGTCTCGGTCTACAATAGAAAGGATTAGCACGTATGAGCTAGTGCCAACGGATGGAATAGTGCAAAAGCATAGTAGAGTGATTTGTAGGTGTAATATTTTGCAAGCGAGGAGCTCTTCCGCTTGAGATACAGCCCTGTAAAATATGGTAACAGGGATTGCTTGCAGCTTATTAGCTTTGTCTTCGCTAAGCTCACACGCAACCCGTCACTGTTCGTGACAACCAGGGTTTTCCATAGGGTATCACGTTCCATAAAACTCGTCGAATTGACCAATCGTTCCGTTGATGCTTGCTCTATTCGCCATATTGTAGTCCCAAATTTTTAGTAGTTTGCCGCATTAGAGCCATAGTTAGCGACGCATTCGCCGCCGTTCCTGCTGCTTTATATGATTCATGTCCACGAGAAGCACCCCAACAGCTGACGGGCCCTAGTGCACAGCGAGTAACGCCTACGGAAGCTATACGGTTATCATTCAAGTTTGCAGCTAAAGTTAAACTTGAAAACGTGAAGCTTGTTGCACTGGTGATATTGGCTCTTTTTAGTAGCTTTTCTTTTAACGTGATAGGTCTTGCTGCAAAGATTTGGAAAGTGCAGTAAATGTTTCAGCAACAAAACATTCTTCAGGGAATACCCCTAGATGCTGAAGGGAATACCCTCAGCGAGGGCATTAAATCATTCAGGGGAGATATCATATCAACGCCTTCCATGGATGCTTTTTCTTCTGCGGTAGAAGCATCGAACACCGCTAACACTCACGACACTTTTGTCTTGGAAGCGTGGCTATCCGGTGGAACAGGGTATTCTAGGGGGCATGCAGTTCAGCAAATTCCTAGCTCACCCAATACTGACCCACTAGAGCTGCTTCCTTTTGAGCAGAAATATCACGAAGAGCATTCTACAGAGAGAACACCTGCCGGACTCAAAGCAAAGCGAAGGATAACCCCACAAAAGTATGAGCAAGACGATGAAGCTCCACTCCGGAATACTACCAAGTCGAGTAAAAATTTGAGAAATCATCTCAAAAGAAAGCTCTCTGTTAAGCCAATACCGCTATAGAGCGCATGTAGCCATCGCACAACTAATCACAATTAACCAGTTCTTTGTATGGGTAGCTTGTCGCTTCGGTATACAGGCTGCTCTCTGTAGGTTTCTGCTGAATCAATTCCTTTTCCCAAAGATATAATTATGTCATTTCATTGTATCTTGAGGCCAATAATAGAAGTTTGGCTTATCTTTATAAGCACCAGAATAACTACACTATTTGTCGGGTTAACCCAGGCAGGGCAGGGTCACAGTGTAAAAAAAGACCAAATAAGTAGCAAAGTCCACAACATTGTAGATTGCGTCAAACAGAAAGGCAGGCTTTGCTGCCAACTGCATATGCTAGAGGTGCCTGAAGTGATGAAATCCTACTGAGCAAGCTACCTCATAAAAATGTCTTGTATATAAACTATTCAATAATGCATAAAATGACATATATAAAATATTAAAGAAGCCATAAAAATGGCTATAGACATAAAATTTCCTGGAGTGCGACTAGAAATTAGTGACATCAAAATTAGGGGAGCAGTCTTAAATTCTCTACATCTACCTTGGCATGACAACAACAACTACAATTTCACTGATTTGTAAATACAATAGGCAACAAATCGATCAAAAAATGCAACTTTCGATAGTCTTACAAATGTTCAAAATATGTGAGTGAAATTCTTGGAGTGCATATGCAGCATTGAGAAATCAATCATTTCAAACGGTGACCAACTAAATAGTTTTATTGTGGAAAAAAAAGCCTTCAACTCTTGACAAAATAATTGATTACAATACTCTAAGAGGTATCAGCTAAGTTCAACAATCATTTACTAGGAAATGAAAGGCAGCGAGGCGTCTCCATGATTTGAAACTTTCGTCAAGCATCTGTTGGCCTATTATGGGAAATTTCTGGAAAGCCCAACGATCTTTTATAAAACCGCAGCTTCGAGGTGAAAATGAGTACCCTAACTCGTCGTGCCATCGTAGAAGTTCTCTGCAATGTTATGTTCGTACCAAACTATTGCTACGGCACTCTTTTGCAGCATCCGAAGCTCGACAAACTTTAAGTAAAAATCTCTAATTTTATTCCTCGTCAGCAGCGTTAGTGATTCATGATTGTGGCAAGCAAACAGAAACTGTGAGCTCCAGCTCCTCATTCATCCTAATTAGATGTAAGTAATAGAAACCGTGCCAAACAGCTTTTCTGAAATCATTGAACTACAGCCATATGGCGTAGCAATCCACTGCATGGCATTTGATTTGCTGAACGAGCACATACGAAGGGTATCAATTTCGTATATACCTAAGCGCCACTCCAAGCTTGCTACAACAATATGGTAACACTTCTAACAGGCACCAGCTGCTTTATTGTGCTTTCCAATACACATTCCGCAAGTAAAGCACTATAAAAACAAGTAGGCATCATCTACTGAAAATAGCAATGGACTTTTAAAAGGTTCGAAAACTACCAAGTAAACAGTAGCAATGCAGAGCAAAACATGTGCTGACGCAGACTATCCACATGGCAACAGTCATAGAGTGAATACATACTGGAAGAAAGGTCAAAATTTCTTTAGTTTCTCCTCGCAATCAGGCACACATGCAGACGTGTAATAACTACAAAGCCAAATTGATAAATAAGTTCCGCTGTTTAAGTTCAAACAAGTACCAAGGTGATGTCAAACTACATAGCCAAGCAAAGTAATAAACTTTCAAAATTTTTTTCCAAAATTAATTCAGCGCTAAGGCGTAATCTCCTCTTAAGCGCGTTAATTTCTCAATAAACATCTAAAAAGAAGCACCAAGCGGACCCAAAAGTGGCCGCATGAAGCATATTAATACATGCCATCCATTCCAGCACCCATGCTGCTGGGGTCCATTTGATTCGAAGACTTCTCCTCTTTAACATCCGTCACCGCAACTTCTGTGGTGGTCATTAGCGATGCTACGGATGAAGCATCCGTTATCGCTGTTTTCACAACTTTTGTTGGATCAATTATCCCTGAAGTTAAAAAACAAATAGCACAAAAGCTTTATTAACTAGCCCCATATAAAATTGTTCCACAACTTTATATCTTCTGAGAAAAAAAGTACAAAAATCTCGCAGGCAAAAGAGGGCTCATGTTTGGTAATTACAACTTACCGGGCAGTCATACTAGACTGATATTCATTACCAGTCAGAAACATCCATTCAAGAATGAAAAAAAGCCTTATAATAATCTCCTCACATAGTAAAAATCCCCTTCATATGGTGAAGAAAAATATGAAGCACATCCAGCTACCACCGGTAGTTTCAGTTGTCACTGGTCTCAAGAAGGTACACCCAAAAATAATAAAGGTAAACACACATATAGTGAAATTCAGAGATCACTAAAGGGCTTATTTTCATTAGTGAAATACTTAAACTGCCAGTCTGTTACACAAACCAGCATGCGCATCATATAACAAGGATTTCTTATAATATTTAAAAAAAAAACAACCTGAAAAACATTCGTAAAGCGTAAAAATATAGATGCGTACATAAAACAAAGAAAAAGCCGCGTAAATACCGGCATTTCAGTTGTAGTGAGAAATGATCGACTTACCAGCTAACATCATATCTTCGTAAACAGACGTCTGCGCATTAAACCCTTGTTTAGGATTATTCTCCCTCAACAGATTTCCGGCTATAACTGCTCCTTCGTGACCGGCGTTTTTAGCAATTAACTTCAGCGGGACTTGGCATGCATTTTTTATTATGTTCACGCCAGCGCGTTGGTCATAATTTTCGGTTACAACGTTGTCCAAAGTAGTACTAGCATACAGCAGAGCTGTACCACCACCAGGCACGATTCCTTCCTATATATCGACGGATATATTTTCGCACTTATAACGATATCGGCCCAAAAAATTGCATTTGGGAAGCTATAGCACTCATGAGATGAATCGTCAAGAAAAAAAGTTTTATAAACCGTACATGCCATGAAAAACTCTGCCGTGAAAACTACACTCGAACCAGATCCAAATTCAACAAAACTTTTCAACCGGGGTTCATTATATAAAAATGACATTAACGTATAACTTAAGAGTGGGCGCATCCTTTAGCCATTAAAACGGGAAAAATTAAGGACATACCAACGAATCTCCCACATAACACAAACTTCACAAGTAAACATAATTACATGTTCACATAAAAACTTGACTTTGGCGAAAACCATATTACTTAAAAATCAGTCAGAGTTTTTCCAGTAAAAAGACTATTCTTTAGATTATCACCAGTAAACCGCTAAGACTTACAACTAATCCACACGCGACTAATACTGCATAATATAGAAAAATTCAAGCCTTAAGAGTCGCACATGATCTAACAACTGGTTTCAAAATGAGGCATTTACACAATAATGCCAAGATACACACCACAAAAAGCTCAACTTTGCTCGTGTCGAAATAGCAAAAATCTCGCCTAGAGAATCTTCAAAGACGCTTTTGCAATTCAGCAGCTCAAAAATCTCACCTCAACAGCAGCTTGAGTAGCGCACAACGCATCCTGGATCCTATCTTTCACTTCGCTCACCTCTAATTCACTAGACCCACCGGCCTGCATAACCCAAGATAAAAGATACCATCATATACTACAAACGAAATTAGGGCAATCAACTTTCATTCATTACCATTCCAACATTAAACAGATTTAAGCTACCAAACCAAAGAAAAAACGAAAAATAATAAAAAATGGTACAGCAGTTTAGAACTTCGAACGGTTACTTAACCTGCTGTTGTTCAACATTAAAGAATATTTTTTCTAGCAGTCACAACCCCTTGTAAACCATAAAAAACTACGCTTTAAGATATACGCTGTGATGCAACAAGCAAAACTGCGATTGAAATTTCATCAAAAAAACGCGAAATTCGACAATCATTAACATCACTTCGGGCTACTGCAGCATCTTATTAAATAAGGATAGTTATGCAGCACTGCTGATAGCTATGCAGCACTTGCGCATCGGTATGCCATGGGGGTGCACCACACCATAAAGTATTCTAGAGCCTTTACAAGCAATAATCAAAAATAAACCCAGTCAAGCGCATAAAAAAGCTGCAAATTACACTATATGGTGATGAAATTTCGCTGCAATATGGAATCTGCCGGTAATACCATCTGAACAGCAAAAACACACATGAGAACAGAAATAAATGAGTAAAAAATGTTTTCTTCTTACCTTAATAATAGCCACACCACCCTTCATCTTTGCTAAACGCTCCTGCAGTTTTTCCTTTTCGTAATCTGAGGTTGTATTCACTATGCTCTCCCTAATTTGTTCCACCCTTTCATCAATTTCCGCTGCCTGGCCATTACCTTCAATAAGGATGGTGCTGTCCTTCGAAATAGTAGCTGTTTTAACTCTTCCCAAAACTTCGTTCAGATTACTGTCTTCTAGCTTCATTCCTGTCTCGCTGCTGATGACCTTAGCACCGGTCATAACTGCAATATCTTGCAATTGCGCCTTCTGGTGACCTCCGAATCCTACAAACAAAACTTAAGCTGTGATTCTGAATATCGAACTAAAATACAATTGTCACAAAATATAATTTTAGAAAACTTATTATGAACTACCTGACGCGATAAATCATCTAAAGACTTTGTTACTTCTTCCCAAAAAAACCACATACACATCAATGTCATGCAAAACTGCAAAAATCGCGACTCAATAACACGCGCATCATAAGAATAAGAAAGCATTAAACAAAATTCTCTGGGAGCGTACAGGCACAGCTCGTAGTGCACTGAGAGCTGCAATGAGACAAACAGAATTCAAACTCGATAACACGACATTATCATATATCGCTGATAAAGAATCAAGAAAGGCTAGAAAAATCGCACTGGACAAAATTAACAACCTCAAAGTTAGCATATATGAACAACAAAATCAAAAACGCCATATTAAAAAAGAAAACCAACAATAAACACTCTACACAAAGAAAAATGCCCTCCTAAAGTTGACAAAATAACTTGAAAAAAGCTTTCCAAACGAAAACCATATAAAAACACACGCTTCAACTCTTACCTGGAGCCTTAACAGCACAAATCTTCAATCCCAAACGCAATTTATTAACTACCATAGCAGCTAATGCCTCGCTGTAAAAAGAAGAGAAGATAATTTTAAAACGAAAAACCATTTCGCAGCAGAGCTTCAAGTATTACAAAACAAAAATATAAAGACATGAAGATCGTGATAATTACAGGATTTAAACAGGCAAAAAGAGAGCCCGAACCTGTCGACATCCTCGGCAATAATTAAAAGAGAAGACTGGCTTTGCAGAACATGCTCCAAGACGGGCACTAATCCTTTAACAGAAGAAATTTTCGAGTCATGTATTAGGATAAAAGGCCTTTCAAGTTCCGCCTTTTGTTCCTTGGAATTGGTAACGAAATAAGGAGAAATGTAGCCTCGATCAAACTTGACGCCTTCAACTAGCTCTAACTCATGCTCTAGAGTCTTTCCGTCACTGACAGAAATCGTACCTTCCTTCCCAACCTTTACAACAAGTGAGGAAACAAAGAACATATGAGAGAGAGCCACTCACCAACTAACTATTGGAAAGGTCTGGCTGAAAAAATCATCTAGAAAGATGCACAGTGAAAGAAGATAGATGACATATCATGCACAACAAAGCACGAATTTCTCCACACCTAAAAGTCATAAAAAAGCATATTCAATTCTCGAAAAAACCAGTTGACCCCAGTGTGTGCAGAATATCTTCGAAAATGCCACTGAAGACAAAATGAAATTCCTATAAAAGGCTTATAATCAAATTTATGTGATGTTTACTCAAACTGAAAGAGCAATAGAGAATTTTATCCTCACAGTACGACCATCCTTCATGTACTTAAGCCCCAAACGAGCGGCTTGGGGTACAAAAATTTCGGTACTACCTTGCTCATAGCATCTGCAATTAGGCGCCCAATCTTGTGATCCCCATTGGCAGAAATTGTGGCTACATTAAAAATTTCCTCTTCAGTTGTAACATCCTTTTTAATGCTTTCCAGATACTCTAGAACCTTGGTGTTTGCTAAGTTCACACCTGGCGAAGAACTACCACGAAATTCGTTGAAATAACAAATTGTTTAAGTGAAAAAAATGAGAGAAAACCGCCACTTGTGCTACTAAGAATAAAAAAGGTTGATAGAAAAAGACAAGCAGAAATTAGTAAAAAAATGAGTTACAATGAGAGCATTTAAAGAATATTAGAAAACCTAAACCACAAAAAGTGGGCTCATGCAATCATCAAAAGACTTTCAATCATTGAAATTGCTACATCTATTCGAGCAGCCAGTGTGCTAATCTTCATATTATTGATAAAAGGGAATAATAAAGCCACATGATAATGTTTTAATAAAAATAGTTACCTTTGCTATAAAGATAGAGTTTGATGACTAAGATTCATTGAGGGAAAGAGTCGGTGCACACATGCTTGAAATTGAGAATGCTGCTATGAACGAGATCATAAGCAGCGATGCACCACATATGGTTGTTAAAATCATGCACGACAGACAGTAGAGTAATTCCCACTGATAAGCTAGAAAGATTACCTAAACAAGGATAGGATAAACTCTAGTGAACGCCAAACATTTTATTGAAAAAAACCAAATACTACTCAGTATGGCGTGGAATACATTCTGGCAATCAAACAAAAATCCTACTAGATATACATATGTTCTTAACATCTAGTACCAGGAACAACTAAAAGCATTCAAGCGACGTATTCCTTAAGCGAAATGACAAAAAATTCCCACAAAAAACAAGAAAATGACACACAGACATAAAGCATGATAACGGGCGATGAAGGCACTAAATACGATGTAAACACCAAGTAGGGAGTAGCTTTATACGTTGAAAAACACAAAACTTCCCTAGTGCCACCAACATACACGGTTTTTTATACTTGATGCAAAATGCAAAGTAAAGACCAAGTAACTTCACAATGATCCATTGCATCAAGAGTATATACACTGCACTCCGGAAAAGTACTATTTCTAAAAAAGCAGCCAAATAAGCTCAATCCTACCCCGCAACAAATCCATCGGATTCATTCCAGCGGCAACAGCTTCACAACCATCCTTGTAGATTGCACGCGCAAGAACAGTAGCCGTTGTAGTACCATCACCAGCCTTATCATTAGTATGGGAGGCTACTTGCTTTACGAGCTGTGCACCCAGGTTCATTAAACGGTTGCTGAACTCAATGCTCTTCGCCACAGTGACGCCGTCCTTAGTTATCTTAGGGGCACCATATGATTGCTCAATAATAACATTGCGACCTGCGAGTTTGAAAAATTTCCAAAGCAAGTTGAAGATAAGAATTTGGAATTGCCAGTGCAATAAGTTGGATAAAACAAAATCGAGCTGAAGTATCTCTTGAGAAGCAAAATCAAGGTTTCTCAAAAAGAGTAATAAAACACATTCTAACATAAACATGTACCTTCAAGGCGATGGTAAGGCAGGTGGAAACAGAACCTTACCCCTCAATCCTCTCTACATACCATCAATTCCGGTAGGAAGGAAATATTTAGATAATTATAGTACACATATATAGTAAACCCCAAAAGTATCCCATCTTCCACTATAATCATATAATGGGCAAATGAGCACCCAGATTCATATTCAACTTCCCAAGTAGGAAAACCCTGCATGCAACATTTTCATGCAGAACTAAATATACCCTTTGGTCCAAGAGTAACTCCAACAGCATCAGCGAGCTTGTTGCAGCCCATGAGCATCATGGAGCGTGCTTCGCCACCGAACTTAATGTCCTTTGTAGCAAAGGACCGAACCAATCTCTTTTTGGAAGCTTTTCCAAAAGCTGCATTTCCCCCTAAAATGTTAACCCTCATTGTACCAACCCGAGCAGGGAACGCCATTTTCTGAAGTCAGCCGAACCACAAAACCAAGATCGTGATAACTCAACAAAAAATGCAACGAAACGGGCTGCAAATCATCAGAAGATGGTATATATCAGTAAACACTTTGTGTCCAATTCAATTTAAAAATAGAGAGGAAAAGGCAGTCATAAGGTATGCTAAAAAGTTACAATAATACAAGGCAGAAATCACCACTGTGTGACATGCACTAAGCAACATAGAAAATTAGACACAACCTTTTGCATTGATTCAGCAACTTTAGCCTATTTTACAAGTGGAGGGTAACTTCTGAGCATAATTAGTCACTACAATACAGAAAATATAAACAAAAGAAAATACCCACAAAGTTTCAGAGCCTAGAGCTTTACATATAAAGTTTTACAATTTTGTAATTCTTGAGACAGTAAGGGGGACCGAAATCATAAGACAGCTATCTTCAGAACGCAAGCTATATAGCTCTAGAGGTGAAATAGCAACGGACCATGAATTACAACCTTCGAAAAAAAATTATACTGTGCAGTGTAAGTCTCCGTACTTTACAAGCGTCTAATCGTGTTCAAAGTGCTCAAAATATGATAGTATTCACCAGCCATATTGCACATAGCAAGGCCTAAACCTCAGCCCAATCTAGCAACTACTTGAGCTTATGCTAGATGAATTCTAGAAAGCTCAATACTTCACTTCAAAACATTTTCACCATCTGTAGCTCTACTTGCGCACACGCTCCCACCAAATCCAAAAAGGTGGGTATAGATTGACCTATATGTCACCTAGTACTTTCAGAGAAATATTAGAGAACATAAATATTTCGCTTCATTCAAGATGCGTGAGGAAAACGTGCTCCTTAATCATCATATTGCCAATTACATCACAGTGTCTTCAAAGTGGCATTTAGATTGTATCAAGCGAGAAACGTAACCTCACATTGGAACGAGAAATCATCAATATAGAGTTACATTCATGAACCTGAAATTCTTCTGCATATTGCAAGCAGTGCGCGTAAAAACGAATGATCAAAACATGGGCAATTTTGGGGAAATGGCGTGGTCTAAAATAAATAGGATCTTAAGTATCCAATAAGCTTGTAACATCAGTATCCGCGAGGGTAGATAAAGTTTCATAGTTACCAAAAGATCAGTCAAGCACAAACAAAAGAAGGCGCGTAATGAACAAAAGAGGGAAGAATAAAAACAGGATAAGAGATTTTAGCTCCAAAAATGTGAAGCGACTGCAAGCATTACGAGAGCGCAACTCCGCTTCTAATAATATTTAGCTACATCAGCTATACTCCTCGTAAAATGATGGCTCCTCCAAGATTATCATGCACACATTATACTTCGTCAATGTGTGAAGCACTTGCGGTAGGAAGAAGCAATTTTCAAACCATCTCCAGGGAAAAATTTTGGAGACTTACCAAGCGGAGCAAATTGCAATTCTTTAGCGATATTCCTGAGTGAATTACAGTTTAAGCACAACGGTATACGTTTTATTGCAGTAAAAAACCAAGGTTGGGAGCAGTGAAGTTCAAGGTTTAAATAGCACAAGGCTGTTCACGTTGCTGCAGGTCGCTTCGCGATGGTTTGAGAAAAGACGAATTTCAACTGAATGCCCGTCAGATAGCTTCCAAGAAGTCGCTGATGAGATACTAGCAATCTTACCGTTCAAGCTGTGAAGGGAGTCATGGCGTATGCAAAGGCGACCGCAAAGCCGTCAACGGGATCATTTAGTATTTTCAGAAAACATCACCCATCCAGCCTAGAAAGCACGCGGCGATGACTGAATTACGGCGCGACAGAACGCATCAAGCTTAACACCCGGCTCGAAAGTGCCTGGGGTACTTGAGTACGTGTGTTACACCGACTAAGGTAAGCGCTTCAGAATACTGCAGCAGGCTTGGGCCCAGCGGTACCTATATTGATGTAGGGTACACTCTTTTCCACAGCGGGTTCATTAGGGTAGCCAGAAAGATTAACGCATCGCGTGAGTTAGCAGCAATCGCATCTCGAAAAACATTTCGAAGTTACATGCCATAGATTCAAGCGGTAGTACGCTTCATCATATTGAGGAGTGAATTATTTATCGTGATAATTGTTGCACCAAATATGGTTCATCATCTGGATGCCACTTGACTGTTTCGTATTTTTTGATGGATATAAGTCATCCATCTAAGCATATAGTGGTACTGCAACTTTGCGCTAAGTTCTTCGACGGTACAAGCTCCAGAAAATTTCTTATTCCCAGATATATTTCCCGAAAAAAAAGATAAGGGTGGTTGCATTGCATTCCTCTCTCATGTGCGAAGGCCACTTATGGATACAGGCAACTGAACTAGATTATTCACTCGAAACTTGCACCCTATCTTTAAATGCGTGTGTGAATATGCTTCGTTGCTTCAATTTATATCGCCACAGTAGCATGCTGGCCAAAATCATATCAAATAATTAGTGCTACAGGACGGATTACACCACCTTTGAAATTTGTTTGATAGCGATTCCAAGCCTTTAGCTGGGAAGCTGAGCGGAGTTATGCCCATGCTTATTTTCAGGATTGTTTTGCCTGCTGGAAAAAGTCTTCATTGAATAAATAGCTTACTTAAACACTTTCTATTACTTCAAGGATTGCGCAAGCCATGGGTGACTGCAGCTTGCATGTACAGCAGGTATGGCTAACTCCCACGATGCACTTTAACTCTGTTAGATTTGTACAATTCCTATTTTTCACCCAGATAAGCACTTGTTCCCGCTGATTTGGCAATGGTTAAACAGATTTTTTTCCTGTTTCAGTGTTGCATTAACTGCAGGCTACAAGGACAAACGAAACCAAGGAATAGGCTGATAAGAAGCAGGCTCTAACTGCGCACCTTCATTGATAGTACCGTTAGATTGCACTACTGAGACCAGAGTTACGCTTGCATTTTATACAGATGAAGCTTACGACTCACTGTTCCTTCTCTCTAATATTTTAGTGCGGTATAGAATACTATCCCGTAGATTCTTTGGTAAAGAGGTAGATTATGACTCAAATAGGAATTAATGCAAGGTATCCCCGCCTACACTTAGCTACAAAATTATGAGTTAAGGCGGCTCGTACTCACTATGGCCTCTCAACAGGTTGCAGTACCCCATAAAATGATTTACTAAGAACTAGGCGAACACATGTGGGCAATTAATACCAACAGAGTGTATATACAGATGTGATCATGCACGCCCCCTTTCTTAAAGAGTTGCAAGTTTTATAATTAACTATAGTTTTCACACGGCAAATAGAAGAATTTCATGAAACTAGGGTGTCCTCAGCGGTAGCATATCTTTGCGCATTCATTTTTTCTCCATCACTAGATGACGAAAAATTAGAGATTGAGAGTACATTTTTTAGCTATGAAAGGAACACTTGCCTCCGTCGTTCAGTGGCCTGTAACCTTATTAATGCGCTTCCATACGTAGCCCACCCGGCGTAACTCCCGGACATGCAACGTACTCTCAGCAAAAATTGCAGCAAAACAAGCAGAGCAAAATGTGGCGACCACGAGAATCAGTGAAATATAAAAAAGGGAATGAAAAAATATTTCGTTTTTTTCCTTTGATACTATTCTGTATACATTGCTATATTCTGGCTTGCAATGCTACTGTAATTAAGCCTGTAGCGGACCCAAGGGAGTTCGAATCTTATCGATTAGATAACGGGATTAGCACTATTTTGATAAAAAGCAATGAAACGCAAATATCCGCTTTTTCATTAGCAATAAGCGCTGGCAGCCTGCAGGACCCTTATGGTAATAACATGTTGATACGCGTCATCCAGATATTCATGGTGTTACTTTAGAAATACAAGGCCTGGCGCATCTCTTGGAGCACATGATATTTCTCGGGAGTTTAAACCATCCAGAAGAAGGTAACTCCTACAAGATAAACCCCAAAGCACAGCTCCAGCTCATAAATTTCACTATCAGACAGCTATAACACATTCCTATACAAGAATGGAGGTTCCTCCAATGCATACACTGACACTGACACCACCGTATTTTATAGCCAAGTTAACACGCAGGTATTTCGCTTCATTAAAAAAGTAAAACTCTCTCCTGCTCCTTACACAGGCAAAACATTTTTTTTTACAAATGCAGGCTTTGGCAGATGCACTGAGCATGTTTTCAGATATGATATCATCCCCCCTCCTTCGCGAAGATCTATGCCACAGCGAAGCACATGTTGTGGACCAAGAACATCAAAAAAACATTCCAGACGGTGCATATACTAGATAGTAATTCTGACTTTTTTTTAAGTTGTTTTTTTTAGAAACAAGCAGGGTGTTGCACATCATACGGAGTTTCTATGAAGGGCCCCTATCTCAATTTTTTACGGGAAATTTGCAAACCCTGCTTATCAATCCAAAAGAAAAAGGATTAAATATAGTATCCGAATTACGAAAATTCCATCAGTTATACTATCACCCACAAAATATGGCTCTTGTTATTCTAAGCAACTTGTGGGTTAAGTAATTTCGCAATATTTTTCCGTACGTCTTAGTTGCTTCCTTTTTGTTACTAGAGATATTGAGCAACAGAAAAAAGCTGCGCATGAAGCTTTTGGCAGAATTGTACCCGGAGAGAATAGGGCCCACAAATACGAAAAGATGCATCGCGATGTATCAAACGTCATCCGCGCGACAACTTTAGGGTTCAGAGTTGCCATTGAAAGCGTGTCCAAAGTACCCTCGATGTGGGTCTCTTTTAAAATACCCAGTACGCTCAAGGCCTTCAAGCGGCAGCCTAAATATCTACTGAAATATCTTCTGGAGTACAACGGACCCGGAACTCTTTCGAGTCATCTTCGGAGCAAAGGTAAAATCGTCCACGACGCTGTAACGCATAAAACCAATTTTATAATTCCTCAGGATATGCCTATTCTTTGAATGCAATAATCGATGAGACGTCGCTTGGAACTATAATCACATTGAAACGTAGGCTAGTCCTCTTCTTTGCCAGATGACTAGCATTATCTCTGTAACTATCGTTATAGTTATGCTTACCCCAGAAGGGAGGCAATCAGTAGAGAATATTACTACAAGTGTAATGAAGTATATTAATAAGTGGGTTAAGATTTTATTTTCTTCCTGAGAAAGAGCCACATAGCCTCCAAAACCTGCAGCCTGCACCATTGTGGCTTAGGTCGCCATGTTCTTCGAACCCTGGTAACCTGGTCTTGTGGTGCATCAACGTAGTATCTACAAATATAAATATATTCAGAAGCAAAACTCGGAAAACTTATTCGATGCAACGGAGCCAGATGCTTCTCCTTCGGAGGAGGTAGCACATTTTGCAGGCAATATAATTTTGTATGGGCAAAGATACGGTAAGTTATGCGAAGTACATTTTTCTCTGCTAAGCAGTCCTCGTGTGCAATCCATTCCGTCTTTACTTAATGTAGCCTTAGCGGCAGATGCGCTACTTGTCATAGAGGACTTAGCCTTTGTGAAGAAGTTGACGCGCTCCCTAAACTTCGACAACATGGTGGTAGTGATTTCGGATCCATCGGCCGAAAACACCCAATCGTGGCTTTTGGAAAAATACTATGGAATTCGCTATGCAGTTACCAACTTTAGTCCAGAGTTCGAGCATTACTTGAGAAATATCCTCCCGAATTCGAAAACCACCTTTCCTTGCCCTAAAGCACTAGTCAATGTGGGTGACCGCGCAGTGAACTTATCAGGCAGCACAGAGGCCGCAGAATACCCAAGTCTGCTCGCTAAAAATTCAGGGTACGAGCTCTGGTGGAAAGGTACGTAGTTCTCTGATGTGCATGTGGGCATGCCCTACCTCATAGCCATAACACGTAGGAAGAAAAAAGGGAGCCTATCCAAAGCTCTCTTTTCGCTTAAACGGCAGGATCCCAAAGAATATACAAGGCCTGGAATCCAATGCCTTAGGAATATTCTTGTGTCAGCTAGCTATCGATTTTCTAATGGAAAAAACAGCTGACATGAACGTAAGTAGAGTTAAGTGCTATAGAGTACGCTGCTTAAACACGAATTACGAGCAAATTATGCATTTTCTTTGTAGTTTTGCGGAACTAGTCATCGTTTGGATTTTACCCCCGCAGGATTCCATTTGCAATTCGACAGTGAGCTTCCAAAATTTACACATTTATATCATATCTATTCACACTATCACTTCAGGTTACAATATCAAACATCTAAGGCATATAGTTGCAACAGTAGCTACAGCTCTCAAAGATATGAAGAATCATACCCTCAAGAGGGGAAGAGTTGTGCTCTCCGAAGTGTTAAATTATCTCGGAAACGCTAACGAGTGTACAATACTTACCACACAAACCCACCAGAGTAATCTTTAAACTTCTCAAATGATTTTTAGATATGGCATCTCAACATGCATTGGAAATAGCGAAAGCTACTCTAGTCAGTGGAACATACAGAAAAGAAAACTTATATCAGTGGCTGCTAAAGAATCAAGATAGCCTAGAGCACAAGATAATTGGACTATCACAGGAATTACTACGAGTAGGCTCGTAATGACCTTTAAGAAAATGAAAATCACCATTTCCTCAGTCATATTGGATAGGATTAGCCATCGGCAGTATTGATAAAGAAGAGGCCATTTCTCTGTTCAATTTATTCCTGCAAAGTACCGGTCCCACAATTGAGGAGAAGTTATCTGCTAGCAATCTTGCAGTGCATATACGCTTCCCAGCAGCTCTTACGGTACAAAATCCCGTACAAGGAGATTTAAACAATGTAGTGCTTCGAATTTTCCAGCTGGGTTTGTTTTTTCTTCATGCATTAATCTCATAGATAGACACATAACGGAAATTTTAGGTATTCCTAGTATCGCAGATCGTGTAAAACTTGCTTTGATAGGGAAGCTGCTACATAAAACAGCTTTCCAAAAGCTACGAACTGAGCAACAAGTCAATGAAATAAACTATATTGAAGTAAAATTCTTGAAATTTCAGCAATTTTTATAGTTAGGCTACATAGTCTCCGCTAATCCGCTAATGGCAAGCTCTTCCGAAAACTTGATGTGCATAGGTAAAAAAGTTTTACAACTACGCGAAATACAAGCAAAACTGATATGTCGGTTTTTTGAAGTGGAAGGAAGCACTAAAGATACGGAAGAAATACGGACCTCTATGGATGGACTTTTCCACAACTTCATCTCGGACCTTGAGAATTTGACTGAAAGAGAGCTGACACTGGTATGAATTCAAGTGGAGAAATTGCATGCAAATATTTACACCCGTAAAATAGCAGATGACAAAATCTTTATACGATGAGCTAGATGAAACAGATCACAACTTCAGCGAAGAAGTTCAAAGTAAGATAGCACATGTTTACATGAACACTTTTACAATAATTTCTCGAAATTTTTATTTTAGGAACCTGGAGTTTAATGCTAAATGAGAACTCTTGCTTCAGACTTCAAAATTTGCAAAAATCATATTTGCTTAACAACAAAATAACACCAGTCGATTTGTTGGAAACTTATTCACGCCTAGTGAAGCGCAATAAAAGCCTTACAATAAGCATGCCCGCTGGGGGTGGCGCGAAGGAAATAGAAAATCACTTTTCAATTCTATCGAGGAAAAAATTAAGAGACGCTAAGCCTACAATACACTATAAGATCTCATCCTCGGATTCTATTCACAACGTAAAATCGAGGGAAAAACAATATCTAGACGCAGAAGCAAGAAAAATAGGCTCAAGTGAATCATTTATCAAAGTATTTCAAGAAAAAAATGGATTTTATCCGTTTATTACCGCCTGTGAATATCCCTGAAATTAAAAACAATTTAAACATTTTCAACTTTTTAGCAGAACTGAGAAAGAGATTTTTTTATTGCGGCGCTAAAGTTCACCATAAATGAACGCATCTGTCCAAAAATATGGCAGTATTTAAACTTCGCTATCCTTACATTATTCCTCCCATGTTTTCATCCAATGATGGACCGCAAAAGCTTCAGGGTATGATTTAGGGTTTGTCTGAGAATAGCTTTAAAAAATTCGTCTTAGTCAATGCATCCAAAAGCAGCTCAAAAGCTTAAGTATGCGCTTACATATGAATCCAGCAGAGGATTAACGAGGTTATTTCTTATAGGATAGAAGTATTCTTTAGGGAATACTCCAACTCGGAAAGAATCATCACACACAATATTTGGGGAGACCCCTTCCTCCTTGAGTTGCTCACACAACCAAATCATTATTGCTCTTGTGACATAGCCAGGACCTGCAGAAAATGCAGTAACAATTATGAGCCATCGCTTAAGGATGGTGTAAACAAAACTAGTACGAACCAGTTGTCTCAATGAAATGCCTTGTAATCTCATGATTAAGTCCTAATTCCTTCGACCTTCAAGTAAAAGAGGGAATAAAAGAAATTAGTTAAGCAGAAAATTTAGGATATTCAACACTTAAATAAAATCAAGTGAACACTTCCGTCTACCATTCTGTTTTCTTGATAGCCGCAAGAGCATGATATTCAATATCCACAAAATTTCCTCCCCATTCTTCCCATGGATCAGCAAGTTTATCAATTAAAAAACTCGTCAGTGGGTGTCCTGAATAAAAACAAAGTATTTGAATTTTCAAGGTAGGGAAAGGTTATAAAAGTTGAGTCGTTTGTCGCACACAATCACACCAAGTCTACCTGCACACGAAGCAATCAGCCCGTTGTTTAATTCCAGCCTTCCAGTGTTTGAAAAACCGATAAAAAATCCATATTTGTAGCAGAGTTCCTCAATAGGTGCAAGGCACTCGAAGTCTACGTCCACGTATACACCTGTTTTAACACGACTCAAACAAAAAAAATCAAAATAGCCCCAAAAATGATGTCACCATATATACGAAAAGGTAGCGAAGTTGAGCACAAGGACATATCATTACACTGAGAACTATTAAAATCAAGTCCACTAGTCCCTGAAAGGCAAACTACCTCCGTATCTTAACAAGATCTCGAGTCTAAGGATATCTGACTTTTGAGCAGGGTTGGAACTCTTTGTGAATGCTTGTTCATTCACTAGACTGAGCTTTCTGATATCAGAATCCTTCCACAGCCAATATTCGAATGAAGGGTTCATTTCCTGCCATTTCTTCATCCATTCTACACAATTAGCAGGAAGCGCCTTAGTTCCCAGCCATATTTGATGTATTTTTAAAGGAATCATTGGCATAGAGCTTAGGTGTACTCTGCGGATATGGTTTTGTTTCCATAACCATTTGAGAATCTCAAGCCAGTAAGAATCATTAGCACTCCATAGTCCAAGAGAAATATTCAGAGAACTGAAGGCATCATCGTCATCCATGCGGAAGGATTTTAACTATTCCGGAGAACTTCAAAATTGTAATACGGACCCTATGAGAAGCCGGTATGTAGAAGAATGTAGTAAACGTCAATCTAATGAATCCGCATAGTAGTCAACTTACTATTCTCGCGCCGTCTAATATCAGTATAAAATAAATAGCATGGAATATGATAATGATTACCTTTAGGTCCGAACATGAGCGGATTCACCATTCTTGCAAGGCAGACGACTGAGGAGCTCCCGCGAAAAGAATACTTGCACCTGTTGTCAGTTACCAACAAACATACCACCGCTTCCCTCAAGGGGTGCAAAGGAGCAAGAAATTCGTAATTTAGCATACACACAGAAGCTAGAAACGTCATTGAAGACAGCAGAGCAGCGCTGGAAACTTTGGACAGCTCAGGCGTATGTATACGCATCCCCTTTTATAGACCAAGGAGCAGCAACTTCAGCGAAGTTGGGCAGATACAACCCTACGCAGATTTAAATGTATTCTGCAGAAAGCAGAGCGGGAGCAGGCTGCTCCCGTTGCAATAGTTAATCCTATGGTATCATGGGTGTCTATCCGCGATTTCCTAAATTTGCCTAGCGTGGGAATGCCTACTTTATATTACATCATTGTCAGGTAGTTTCAGCAATCAAAAGACTGAAGCTCAATGCCCTTCAGTGGGCCAAGTTGCTAGTAGTTTCAGCTATAGTAGCGCATTCACACGCTAAAATCTAACGTGAGTATTTTAGCCTCTAGTAATTTTCACCAGAGAAGAGTAGCCTTTGATGAAAAAGAAATAAATATGTCTTTTCTTCCTGGGTTGTATGCTAGCTAATCCGGCATAGTATATAGTCATTATCTCGAGTATCAACCAACAGCTTTTCCCACCTAATTTCCTTAGTCAAATTTGCCACCAATGCATTTACCTTAAGTTAAACTGGTAAAGCTTCCCTGCAGGAAGATTATGACATTTAGATAAATATATTCAGTTCTATTTCAGGTACTCTCTCATTAACTTGTGTTTTTTTTATTTGGAGTTTTATTGTAACGTGCAACAATATCATTTGTTGCTATGGGACTTCTTCTGTCGTTAAATCTGCCAAATAACACAAGTATAGCATATTTATCTGCCTCTATATCTGTTCTACAAACTTCGTGTGGCACAGTTATCGCTACATAAAATCTTGCACGATTTCGCCACTTCATTCACTAAATCAAGTGAATCTTTCAAGATAAGTACAAGGCATTCAAGCGCTGCAAACCGCCTCTCAGCATGGTCTATGCAACACGCATACTGTCTCTGATGGCTTGGGGGTCTCATCGAGTCTAATTTCACATTATACTGTTTGGAAACTATCCATTGAAGCGTCGTTAGAATCAAGTAAAATATATCGATGCACACACACGAGTGCACACATATGAACTATCAATAGACACGCATGAACTGGCAATAGACTCACACAGGGTGAAGCTTTTGCTACTGGGGTAGCGGCAACAAAAAAAAAGGTGAGCTACAAATGCTTTGACCCATAAAAAATTATGCTGAAGTACCTTCGAATTACGTAGTCGAGCGAACTTTCTAGATAAATGAGTCGCTTGAGTTCCATGTAATCGAAGAAACTATTCTTAATAATACCAAAGAAACCTATAAATGTAATGGAAGCTACTAGCAAACTAATTTGAAGTGATGCTAAAGCAACAGAGACCCTATCAACGCTTGCGCGAGTTGGGCTACGACTGGAAAACTCAAAGGAGGAGCGTCTCAGTGCTTAAAGTTTTCAGCCGAGGCTTCCCTGCAAATGGGCGCCTCAGTAATCCAACGTTGGTAGCCTGTCTCTTCCATGTAAACACTATTACAGAAGCATGCAGCGTAGTATGGCAGTTTCTGAGATTCCTTTAGCAATTCACTTCGACATGGAAGTTTGAGCGTACACAGGTATTTTGACGGAATAGGTAGATCATACGTTCAACACCATGAAAATACGACGTCATCTCGTGTCCGTAAAGTGCTAGGTTGGATCCCATCCAGCATACTTAATACTGAGGTGCTTAGATTAGCCATGTAAAGTGGCTATATTGTTACCATGGCATTCAGGCACATGTTTGACTATTTACCGCTTTCATAAGACATTTTCCAGATGAATGGTATTTGGATTGCTGGTACCACATGGTAGGGAGCAATCTTTATTTCAGAAGTAAAAGTGAGGTTCTCCTTCACTTGTTCAACTAATTGAGACGCGCTTTGGTGGATCCTATATGACACTGATGACCTTTTGATGCTTTAAAGCTCAGTTATTCATTGCTAGAGCAGTAAATGAATTTGCAATGGAGCAAAAACAAGTTTAGATTGTCTATGCAGCCTAGAGCAGGTAAATCCTTTCATTCACAGGTTCACTGTAATTCATTTTCGAACAAAAAGCGGTTGTGAAACTCCGATACTACCAGATGTATACCTTTTGGCTTTCTCTAGCATGCTGCCGTTTGATTCACTTGTAGCTCATGGCTTTAGTGGAGTTCTGACTGGCACCTGCACCTAGTTTACGCTGCAGACTCTTTCTTTAGATGTCAAAATTTGTTGCAACTGACTATGATATATATGACGCAAAGATAAAGTGTGTGGCTGCTAATTCTCCAGGATGGTTACGCAAATTTCAATGGACTCTCGTATGAAGTCACTGGTCCAACCTGAATATCCTGTCAGGAGCGAGAAGTTTCAGTACTCCGTGAGTTGCCTCTTTACGTATTATTTATAAATAGTGATGGGAATGTCATCTTTTGAGTGAAGTGATGCACGGCATGTTCTACAAAAAATTGCAGCATCAGCTTATTTGAAGTCAAATTTTAGTATGTGAATATCTCAAAAGTATACCTAAAAATATTGTCAATGATATTTCAGCCTGCTTTCGTTTTTGAAGTGTTTATTTCAATGCTAAAAAAATGCCTTTAAGTCGCTGTAGGACCTTCAGGTTAGTGAAGGGAGTAGAGCTTCTCGTTTTCTAATTCTCCACTTGAAGGCTTTATGAAAAAAAATTGTACTGACTATTTTCCTTTGCTTTGCTACAAGAAATTGAAATTATAGATTGTGATTTTTTGGTAACACTTTGGTTAGGTGCTCGAAGACCATGGTTTTGTCTCGGAACTTTCAAAGGTCAAGGTGGTGCTACTGCGCTAGCTATCCTTTGTTTTTAGTTGATATATGACGTGATATAAGTAGAATCTGATTTGTTATCTAGCACTCGATTATTGTCTGGGCTCCTGAAGCGAAGCTTTCACATATATTTTTATTGGTGAAAATTGGATTCTTTCTACTCTCATTAAAACTGAAAATTTGTCAATATTCAAACTTAATTTTTCTCTGTTTTTGAAACCTCTTATGCATTAGTAGCTTCATTAAATTTCGAGTTTTTGTTGTTTCAAGAACCAGTATATTTATTTATTGATGGAGTAAATGAAACAGATTTCGATTTAAAGCTAATTGCTTCAGTGTGGTTCGGAATGTCAGCACAGTCATCACCATATCTTTATTCTATATTGTAAATTTTCTAGTGTACCGAGGTCATTTAGAAAGCATTAGACCGTTTAGCTACGTAGAATGTGGCTTGGCTTTGCTAGCCAGAGGAGGTATCGTAATACTAGGAATAAGCTCAAAGTAGCATTTTCCTTAGAAAGCATTAACTTCGATGCAGTTTTGATGCTTTCTAATAGAAATATTGTCATGCTGTAATTTTCCCGTCCGCTGTTTTATGCTTCATTTATTTTTTGTTGAGATGAATACCGTTTTCCAGCACTATAGTCCTAGCTGGCAATGTACTTTTTTTGATATATTTCTCTATTTAATGTACTTTCATATGAACAGAAAACTAGTAGAAATATGCCCGTGTATATAGGGGCCCTGATTTTCTTGAAAATTTTTGTTAGCGGTGAAACGATTATTTTAGCTTCCTTGTACGCTTACTGCTGATGATTTTTAAGTTGAGCTTAGCATTAAATTCCAGGAGTATCGATTATCTCTAATCTCGCTGAAATATGGCGTTTTAAAGTGATTCTTGGTAATAACAGCACGAGTATTTTACAATAGTCTGCTTAGTTCATAGTTACCTCCGAAATTGCGCAAGCTATCTTGGAATGGAATTATTAGTACAAGTGGAAGGAGCCTTGGTTATGCTCAGTGAAGCTGTATACGTGACTCTATATAGCCTTTTGATTCAGTTACCTTATACATGGAATGTTTAAGACTTGCTGCAGCTTTTTCTCAGAATTACCATGGAAATTCTCTGCACGTAACTGACAGCCAGTTCAAAAATCAGTGTACTTTTTTTTGCGTAATCAGCTTGCTTCTCTTTTGCCCTCTATCCCATTGCCTTCCCAATAATTTTCTCAGGGTTAAAAATTCTAATTCGATGTGATAATGTCAGTCCAGGGCAGAATGCACGATATTAAGCTCCGTTTAAGGGACATAGAGCCATCGCGTAGCTATGTCGCCGAACTTTATCATGATTTTCGTACCAATACTTTGGCCTCCTTGTTTAATGACTCAAACAAGGGTGACTATAAGCGTAGTGAATCGGCAGAATTGCAAAAAACTAAGAATACGCTGCAGGTCACAAAATCATTTGAGCTGCAAAATTATGGGACTGAAGCGGTTATTATAAAGAAAATTCGAGCTCTTTCAGCGCAAATTTATGAAGAACATAATGTGAAGCGACAGTGGCCAACTAAAGCTGACAAAAACCTTGGTTTACCTAAAAGCATGGTAATAATAAAATTGGATTGGAAATATAATGAATAAGCAGAAAAATGGATGATTTTATCCTTCGCGTTATGGATTTTGCAAAACTGTGAGCTATTTTCTTGTCCCTGGTATTCTTGTCCTTATTTGCTATGCTCCTTCAAGGATGCTACCTGCCACGCGAGTGATGGTAAAATTATGACTTCAGAAGACTGCGTTTTTTAGTAAAGCGTTCTTTATCGTCGCTGATTTACACTTCATTTGCACATCTCTATATCTTGAGTAAGGCAGAAACGACGCTTAAAATTGGCAATGTTTTGACACCCGTATTTATTTCTGTGACTCTAAAAATACTACTTTGTTTTTAGCAGTATCAACTTCTGTGAAAGTTAAGTTCAAAATTTCTGTTTGCTTCAGTAAAATTTAGATGAATTTGTTACTGAAGCTGCCAGAAAGAACAGTTGTAGTTAACTGAAATGGTTTGCATTTAGTTTATTAGAGGAATTGTCGCGGCAAGCTCTAGTTAAATGGTAAATACTTATGGTATCGTATAAAAAACTTGGTACGACCTGTGAAGAAGAGAAAAAGTAAATTGTTATTTGCCTAACCCATTTCTATAATTGAATATGCTCTTCAAAATTTAAAGGTTACTAAATTTTCAAAACTCACTGCATTTGGTCGAAATTTTGGCTTTCCAAATTGCCCAGATCTGTGCAAACGATTATTTTTATAGCATTGCATTCTTTCCATCATTTCACAAATTAATATATAATTCACGAACATGGTGCCAAATGCGTGTAGTAGTGAGTGCACAGCACCATGAATTTCACTAAAGATACGCGTTTCATTGTGTTGACTAGAATTAGATGCAATGGTTGCTTTTGTTTCGTACTTTGAAAACCTACGGTAAAGTATTTTCACCTTGTTTTCTCTGTTTGAAATTGTTTCGGAATAGCTTAACTTTGCAAGCGAGCCCTTCAGTATTATTTTGCCAAGATATACTTCTTCAGAGAATGTAATTTGATAGGATGGCGACGATAATTTGTGTAGGATAATGTTAATTCGAGCCCTTATATCTTTTTCAGCTTCATTACAACTTCGGACAACCTATGGATTGGAGCTCGGAACGTATGCATGCTACGGCATTATTAAGCCGCTTGTATATAACTTTTTCCAGGGGCAAATGTGGCAAAAAAGAAGGAATATGGTGTCTTTGGGACAATACTAACCCTAGGGGCTTATTAGGTAATAACTTAACAAAATGGCAGGATGAAACCTTGAATATTGCACTGCAAGAAAACCATCAGGCTGAAAAGCGGCAGTCATTTGTAACTGCAGTTCAATTTTCCAAAATACGGGCAGATGCTCTCGCAGTTGGTTTTGAAGATGGAACTATTGAAATATGGCTCTTAGACTGTCATTTTGGATCCACTATTACAAATCCGCATGATGAGCGACCTATCGATCTGCGAAGTCCAGTCTGCAGATCTTGTGATTCAACATATGACTACCGTTTTCGCAATGATGAAGGAGCTCAAAATAATATGCTTCAAGGTGTAGACCCTCGCAACGGCGTCATGTGTTCAAAATCTCCAGTAACTTGTTTTGCATGGCATCGATGTGAACTGACTCTTGCTAGTGGGACGTTTTCTGGCCCTTTGATAATATGGAAATTTCGTCATCGCCAGCCAAGCAGTGGCGAGTTAACTCCTCAGCTAGAAGAAATCAAGTACTTGCGAGACTTTCCTTCTACTATACCCAGCGACGTCGATTTTTCATTACCCTTGCAAATGGTTCAAGTTTATGCTATATCTCCTCCTTCGTTTACTGGGATTATGTCAATCTCTTGGAATGATGATGGAGACCAACTGCTTTTTGGAGGAGAGAATGGAAGCATAGCCGTTTGGAATTACTCTAGGCTGCAACGATATGGTGAAGAATATCATACTTTGGAAGTGCTAAAGCGTATTTTAATACAAGCAAGTACTCCATTTCTTAGAGATACAGCTTCTTTCCTGGAAAAAAATTCAGGGATTAACCATGAAAAGCCTGTAAAGCCACTATGGAATGATGAGAAGAATTTAAGAGTTACAACGCTTCCTGATTGTAAGAATGTTTTTTTTTTAATGAGAAAACTATTGTACGTAGCCAATTTCCCGACAATTGATAACACTTTTAAACTTTTAATGTTTTTACGCAGCATGTCAGAATTTTTTATTAGTAGCAAGACCTTCGCGGAGTTTATGCTACGAGAAAAGGTATTCGCAGGAAGTTTCAAAGAAATGGATAGAGTCAAGGAACTTAAGAATGTATTTAATGAATTTCATACTGGATTTACTGAGATGAATAATTCTGGTATTATTTTAGACAACAGTACAGCAAAAATGCTTTATGTGGATAAAACCAGTTGTATATCTACTTTCAAAGCGAATGAAAACCATGATTTAGGATGTAAGAATTCCGCATACTTTGAGCTGTGCACTTGGAATAAACCCGCGAAGCATAACATTACCTTTCATGAAATGAAGTCCTTCCAAAATAACAGAAACAGAAACTTCAAGTTTTCAAAGCCTAGCTTGCGGCTTACAGATTCGCTGTGGGGGAAAATTAAATCTGCTTCGGAATTTCTTACTTTGAATGAAGTTAGTTCAGATGCTGCAGAGTTATCAACGTGCAACACCGCACTTGGCGTAGGATTACCTGATGAACCGGATATTATCAAACGTATTAGTTCGTTGTTTGCAAGATTACATCAGCTACATGCTTCAATATATGCTACCAGCAAGATACCGAGTAAAAATATTATAGGCTTGAGCAATGAGAAAGGCAAAGCTCACGCTGGTTGTGTTCGGTCAGCACTGTGGAACAAGTACAACAAGAACATATTCATCACTGGAGGCGGAACTGATCAAGATGGCTACATAAGATTATGGAGAACCTGTGAACTAGGTGGTTATCTTACACTGCATCTATCCATAGATGTTGAAAGCCAGGTCCAAAATGAACCTCTTATTCTGAAAATAGGCTTCTTCTAGAAACTTTTGCCCGTTGTATTTCTGCTCTAATTTTGAGACTTTTAGTTTGGGGATATGTTTTTTTTGTTTGTTCACATACACTTTCGCTTTGCTTTATTGTATTCTGTTAATCTCATGCCGCTTGGGGTGGTATCGTGTTACTTTCGTGCACTTATGCCGTAATAGTTGTGTTAGTACTGCGATCGAAGGGTTACTTTTGGTTATTTTATTTGTATCTCTGCGCTAGTTAAACGTGATAATTGGAGGCTCCTTTAGTTCAGAACACATTCTTGTAGGATTTAGGGGGTGCTAATCTCATGTAGTTATTAGGGCCTGATAACGGCGGCTGATGCATACTTATTTTTAAGATGTAGATTTTATTTGACTTATGACCCTCTATTGCAATTTTTTGTGTAGTAGCGAGGTTTTTCATTGATTCGTATACTGTTCGTGTAACTCTTTAATTTCTTTTCGTGAGAGTTATTATTTCCTTTATTACACAATGCTAGAATTTTGGTGTCTACGATGAATTCACCGCAACAAATGCAATCATGCGGACTATTCTTGATTTCACTGATTATGCTTTACTTTCTATCTCATGCTATGCTCAAAAGGATTGGGAAGAAATTAGTCGGTCTTGTACTATTCCTATGCTTATAGTTGGCTTATTATCTAATTTTTTTGGCATCAATGAATTCATTATTATTATTGTTATAGAAGTGGTTTACTGCCTATAACGCTTGTGAAGATACAAAATTGATAGTATTCGAATGCTTGAGATACGTGCTCATGTGTTTTGCAAGTTGTGTGCGCTGGTTTCTCCTTTTTGAATTAGTATTAGGCGTGCCCCGCCACCTTGAGTATCAGACGGCGGAATGCTGGCTGGGCTGGTAGTTCCTTTTATAAATACCTGTGATTTTTGATGAAAGGAATTTTCGACGCTCAGGTGCTCCGTAATGTGTGGTGTCTACAGCTCTGTACTCCACTCAATGACTCCTTGATTCGCTTATTTCGTTTATGAAATACTTTAGTAACCCAGCAATTTTTTGACGCAAGCAAAGAGACAACCTAACTTTGTGTAATACCTTCATGAAACATGCTTTCTAGTCACAATGCCTATATTTTACGAGATAAAGATAATGAAGAATCATCGTATTAATATTCTCTTACTTAAAAATAGAAAAGTTAAATCTGCAACTCACTGATCAAGGGATTCTATCAGCGTAATTTTTTCCTAAGGCTTTGATTTATTTAGATAATCTGTAACTTTAAAAAGTCGAGCTTTAAAAGTTATGCTCTAATTGCTTTTAGGTCACGAGCATGCTTTGGAGTCACCTAACAGGGGAACTAATAGTTAGCCATGCTTCTCAAAGGGATCGTCCAGAAGTATGCATTTCTAATTTGGATAGTGTCTCTGCTTGTACTTCCCCAACAGGAGGAAGATGGGGAATTAGCGTCTGGCGTTACTCAGCAAAGGAGGAATTGATTTTGAAAGTGGGTGAGTTTGGTAACTCTCCTATTGAGAAATGCCAAAATGAGGTAGATGGAAGTGCGATTGTACTATCAGACAGGGATAATGCATTTTGCTTGCAGCAAAGTTTGGATGGGCGATATGTTACCTACTGGTCATTACCGATGGAAAATGTTACCATATGGGAATTTCCCGTTATTTGTCAAAGTCTAGCAACGGAGCACAATAATAAAGAAACACTCCATGAAGCACCTACTTGTTTAAGTGATAGATTTTATACTGCAGCAATTACTTCTAAATATGGCGTATCGCAAACAAGTTTACGCAAGTTTCAGTTAGCAAAGAAGACTCGGTACCCCGTTACTAAAGCACGTAAAAGGACCTCGTTTCATAGTGTGACAAAAATGGAGAAATTTCGAGCACTTCACAACGTGCACTTTTCCTAAACACGAAGTGATAACTAGCAGTTTTTTGTGGAGTTGTGCATCCCATCTGGATGTGCTATACTTACTATGTTTTTTTTAAACGCAAAGATTTTTTGATAAAATCACCCTGTTGCTATTGCATTCCAGGCCTCTGAAAGTGTTAAATTTCGTGAAATTTCTGTCGTAAGCTACAGCGAAGTTTCGATTGCCTCATAGCAAATGGCGTGACTGCTTTGGTCATCACCAAAATATATTCTAAAAATCAATACGATGAGCAGCTGCTGGGCAGCCAAGCTTATGATGTATCACTCTTAATGCCGGTACCTGCGATATTGCATTAAATTATTTGACAAAACTAGGAAATATTTGCTTGATTTATATGAAATTCTTCGTGTTGAATGAATGAATTGCTGGGTACAAGTCAACAAAGACTATAATTCTGACTTTACCAGCCGAAGAAGAACTAGCAAGGGCTTCCGTTGGCGGGATCAAGCTGTATCGCTTTTACAATCTCAAGTCTTCAGTTTTTTTCGTTGAGAGCATTACAGCTGATGCTTGCAAAGCAGTAACTTGTGCGAAGTGTCGCAAAAATTAATGTATGGTCCAAAGTGACTTTACGTACGATATTGTCCCTATGCAATTAGCAAATATGCCCATACCATGCAAGAAGCCGATATTTTAAGTGGAAGTAATGATAATTTAGCGCGGAACTGCTTTATCATCGACCCATCGTGTGTATACTTTCAAGTGCTATTGCATTATCAATTGCCAAGCAAGCCTCAGATTTAGCAGTATACTTTCCTGCCTTGGAGTTCGAAATGGTGACATCACCAAAGGAATCACTTGAGCGGACGGCAAGAAGTTTCTCTTTACTTTTGAAGCATCTTGAAGCGGTGCAGTGAAGCATAATTTGGGCTCTGATGCTCCTTGTGATGAAGCAGAGCCTAGGCTTTACGTATAAGGGGTAGGATCATCTAAAACCTTCATTGTTGGAGTTGAAGCGGTGAGTGTGTCTTTCATGATGGCTATGCTCCTCCTCTTTAGGAGCATAAAAACGGCAAAATAGCTTCGGACGTCGTGAAATGCATATAGCTGGTGTGGATGTCATCGGATTACCAGTGCGATCACCTAGCGATATAGCATTACAAACTATGTAAGGACTAACTGAAGCGTGCTTGGTTCCCAGAGTATCTAGGGACTTCACTTTTGGCTTTCCAAAGCTTGGTAAGAGTCTTTAGTTATCTAACCAAAAGAAGGTCTGGTACGTTTGACTGCATACAAGTTTCGACAAGTGTTTGCTATTGGGCACACGTAGCTAATTCATGACTGAAGCTTGCTTGCAGCGTTATCGCACCATTGCTTAACCACCCACTCACTGAACCGGGATGTATTATCTGTTCTGCAGACATACCGCAACTTCTACAAAGCTTATGGTCACTTTATCTTAATATGAAGTTTTTGTGTGGGTGAAGAATGGCCCTAGGGATATATTTAGCTGAAAATCAGAATTAAGAATAATTCAGGCTGCGTTGGATATTCTTTACGTATATTTTTTTGCCTCAGAGGGCCTGAAGGATATATGCGTTACTACAGTTCGGCGAAGAGGCCGAGCGCACTTTATGAATGCTGTCCAGGTTATTGCCGCTTATAAGACCCAGCAGTTCACTTGATTTTAAAGTCTTTTGCCACGTTTCATTGCGGCTAAGCAGTGTCGTTTTCGTAGCTTCTAAAATTTTTTATTGTGCGCATCTTAAGTAGGTGTAACTTGAGTATCGGGTGGAAATAACTTGAAAACCATTGCCTTCCTTCTCCATGTACTTTCCTTATTCTCTGGCAAAGCAACGCGTTAAGTAAAATTCCAGGACTTCACAGCTAGGCTGCCCAAAGGTGCAGCATGGCGCCACAACTCCAATTTGAGTGTTGCCAGGTGAGAATGCCTAGAGGGATCACGGACTAGGGTCTGACTTTAACTATATATCAAGGGCTCACCCGATGTCGCCTTGAAGAGATGCTAGCAGAAAAATATAAAATGCGCCCTCAAGACGTAACTTGTGCATGCCCGACGGCTGTTCACCGATACTGGCTCTTTCGTTGACTGCGCATTAAATAATTCCGCTATATATTACTACTTAATGCGGAAAAGGAGCTTGGTTAGAAGTAGTTGCTGGAACTAACAAAACAAGTATAAGATTGCACGCATTAGAAGCCTCCATTTTGTATAAATAGTCTGGTCGTAGAAGGATTATCTTGGGGCAGTTGCAAATATGAACACTGACGGTAAAAGTTTGGGGGAAAATTTTGAGGTAAGATAAAACTTAAGGATTGACCTATCATGCCATCAACAGGTAGTAGGGTGAGTTATGATATACCCGTGGCACTAAAGCAGAAGGGATAATATTACACTGTTGACTTCGGCAGCTACATTCGGATTTGATGGCGCATTTCTGGTGGTTGGCAATGCACGATCCTTGCCAGCCTGTTGTCAATGGCTGGTCATTAAATTACGGGGTTTGTAAAAAGCCCCATATTTTATTAACCCTGTCAAATCACCGCTTGTAGCAATTTGTACTACTTCACGATCCTTACAAAGCCACCTTTCAAACCAAGGAAGAGCCTCACATTCGCGTACGCTTTACTGAAAGCTTGCAGACATATAAAGTGATGTGGTATTTGTATGGAATGTAACGGAGAGATTGGTGCCAAAGCAACCCACTTTGTTACACCACTGCAAAACATGAAAAGGTGATCTTGGATTTGCATAATGCATATTGTTATACAACTGTTCCACCATTGGATTTCGTTAACTTACCAATCCTAGGTGTGCCGCTTTGTTCTCATGATATATATAATAGCCATAAACACTAGGGGCATCATTCACTATTCGTATTCTGCTGTGGTGTCAACAGACATTGAGGTTTAGTGGAATTCACAATCTGTACCAATGTCTACAACATTCCGCAATGATAACCAAGAGTTACAACGTCACGCAAAGTGACCGTATAAATACCGGAAGGTTTCAGCCTGGCTTCGTCACCCCTCGCATGGAACCTGAACCTCTAAGAAACATTGATGGGCGAGATAATATAGCAGCTACTGCAAGCCGTACTGTTCAGATGCGATCACACCAAGGTCCAGACATTTCCACTGAAAAAATTTCTGAAGAGGGTAGTGTCCGGGAGCACCGTGCAGTGAAATCTACTATCGCTACAAACTCTGGAGCTGGGATATCTGAATATGAACCCAGAACTGCACATGGGGAGAAAATCGCATCACAAATTAACTATCAATTAGATGCAATAAATGTAATTCCACATCAGCCAAGAGATAAGATTAGAATAAAAAGAAAAGAGAAAGAAGTTCCTCCCGAGCTTCTTCGAAGACCGGAAGCATGTCTTGGACTGCAACCAGACTTCGATATCACCGTCAATGATGATACTTTGCAAGGGTTAATAGAACAAATGGCTGAATTGAACAGCCCAAAATATGATGACACTAGAAAGGCATGGCCACCGCGTGAGGAGGCCTTTGAAGCGCAAAAGGGGCCCAAAAATCTTTGTATGTTGCCGTACAAGCGCCAACACGGTAGTCCCATACCAGGAAAACTATCGGTGCATGGTGCAAGAGAAACTGTTTTCCTTTCGACAAGCGAGCACTTCCGAGATAATAAGGGTGGTGGCAAGGAATCATCAGGGGTAGCTGATGTAGCAAAGTATGAAGTGGAGCATGCCTTAGGGTTCAAAGGAGGGGAAGGAGGGAATTTTTCGAATGCGTCGACATGGAGAAAAGCTGCTGCAGACTCTGGCGGAGTGGGGCAGAACAAAGATTTTGAGGAGCTTTATACCAAGCTGGCATTGCTCGGTATGTAGACACGATAAATGAAACATTTCGTGTATTACTCGCTGCTGTGCATATATAATTATATTCTTTGGTAGATACACCCGTAACTTATTACTTCAGATTAAACGAATTTTCTTTGGAGTGCACAGATTTTTCGGAATGGCTTTTCTTAGTAGTACCGTTGTTTATAGCATGATATATCAGAGAGCATCAATTAAGGGGAAAGAATATGTTGGGCAGCAAAAAGATTTGCGAATAATATGGCTGCTTCAAGATAATACGTTCTTCCGGAATTTAACACCTGGTAATTTTTGTGCTTACAGCTATGAAGCCACCACAGCACAGAAAGGACGAGGCGGATGCGTACTCGGTTGGTTGCATAAACCTAGAATAGATTTGCGAAGTATTCCGTTACTATAGTTGGTGCAATACGGATCTTTGCCTTTGAAATATTTTTCTTTCGAAAATTTATTCAGGCTGACAAGAAGGAATTTTCAATTAAGATGCGCAAGCAGCCTCCTATTATAGGTTGGTTTTTTCTTCCAAATAAGCTATTGCTGCATGAATTTTTTATGTAGCACTGGTGCCGCTACTACAGGTTCTCCAAATATCGTGGATATCTGTGTAGAACAATTCACATGTTAAGGATTGGAAGTAAGTTAGAAGAGCTAAATCGTGCTTTATTTCAGCGATTCTGCTTTTAGGTATCTATACCGTATTGTATTAGCCTAATATATTGAGGGTTTAAGTAGATGCTGCATGCAAGCCATTCAAGAGTAAGTATGCTATGATCAGTAGGTCCTGAAAAAGTGCTTGCAGAATGTGAACTTTATTCTTTTCTAAATGAAATGCCAACGGCAGCATTTTCCTTAGGTATCCGAAGTTGATACGCATCGCCGCATAGTCTTTTTCAGCTGTGTTATCTGCTATATTTTAGAGCTTTCAAGCATTGAGCACGGATAATTAGCTGTAATGTGTAGCAATATGCATTCAAGGTTTTGGAGTAGCTACAAAATACCTTGTCAAACGCTAATCCTTATCATCTGCCCAAATATTAATAGGCACTATATTTTTTGTTTTTCATGGACACAAAAAGATTTTTTATAGCTTCTTTGTCTGTGCTTAGTTGAACAGGAAACTACAAGGATCATGCTGCCAAAAAATCTGGGTTTCGGAGAGATTTCCATGCAAAAGCTTGATTTTGATGAAACTTCACTGAGAGCAGCACATAAGCGACCGCAGAGCCGAGATATGGAAGTTCAAGCATCTCCGAATGATGCGCCGCCACGTGAAAAGGTGTGCCAATTTGCCATAATGATTTAACACCGTGTTTGGCAAAACAATGAAAAGTGAAAAATGTCGTTAAAACGGTAAAATTTTCACACTATGAGTTCAAGTTACTCCTTTTTTAAACCGCATGGAATACGCATTGCAACTGTGATGTGCAAGTGAAAATAGCGGAGCATTAAAAGCTTATTTGATCACATTACTGCAGTTAAATTTAATGCAATGAACTTGTTTTTCAAGTAGTACAAAAATTAGAGTTTTCAGCAAATTATTCGAAAAAGAAGAAAAACACTAATCTCAGTGGAAGTGCTGATAATTTCATCACCATACGCTGAAGCTTTTTTTTCCGCAAATTTGCTTTGAGTATATTATGCTCATGCTAATTAATTCTACCTGAGTTAATTGCGCGGACGTCTACTTGGCTCATCTAAAGTATAGATTTGGCAGTTGCTCCTTAGCTGTTTTTTTTGCACGAAAGTTCGACTTTCATGCTTGTAACATTATGACTGCAGATGTGGCTTTTTTTCAGAGCAAGGCAGAGGCTTCTAATATTACCCCAAAGAAATCTGAAGGATACCTAAATGTGCAACGGCTGATAAAAACCCCCAGTTGCGAATATTCTGAGGTTATAATTGATTCGGATGTTTCAATTATTTCCTCTATATTGCAACATGACGAAACAGACTCATCAGCAGATTCTAGTTCGTCTAGCGAATCCGTTGCTGAGTCCACTGCCCTAGAAAAAATGTCAAACCTAAAGGAGCGTAACGAAATACAGCCAAACATTTCTAGTAATGCTATGATTCCTATCCAGCTTGCAGGTGATATGTCAAACCGAGGTAACCCAGTTGGAGATGAGGCTTGGCAATCTGCAGCGCCCCAGGCTACCTTAATTGAAATTCCAGGGTATGTGGCCTCTGGGGTACCACCGAACTTCATGGTATCTCCGTTTCTTTACGTGCCCAGCGGATTTCCAACGGTAAGCTGACAATCTAAAGCACAAATTTTTATTCTAAACCTGATGTTAGCTCGTTTCTTACCTTATTCGGCGAAGTTTTGTATGTACTAATTGAGTTAGTTTGAAATTCCCTAAAGCTTCTGAAAATTCCATGTGTGTTTTTGAGGTTTTTAACTGCGTACTATACCTAAAAGCTTCAGCTCATTTAATCTTAATAAAGACACTTTTTATTATAGTTTCCAATGGAATTTGCCTCGAACCATTGCATTTCCCCAGCTGGATCATTGGAAACTTGTGCTGAGCATTCCAATACTAACGCAGCAAACGATTTGAATATCAAACAGCCTGATGATATGGCAAATGAAACAAATCTAGATGTATCTTCTGTGGAGGCACCGTCTGAAATTATTGGTATATTCTAGCTCTGTTACGTTGGTAACATTCCTCAAGCATAGAGGGATCTTTTCAAAATTTTTCCTTAAAAAAATGCTCTTTCATAACGGCGGATATCACTTGCATCTTCATAATAAGCCACAAATATACGATCCTCAAATGATTTTTCGAAGATTTTGAAAAATAATGTGATTGGTGTACTCCCGCCTTTTTATTGGTTTTACGCACGTTTGCGCCTTGATAAAAAAATTCTGTATCATGGGTGAGGCTTTCATTTACAAAATTGCCTTTTCTATCTTTTTGGTACGATTGAATGGCCTCTCCTTACCAGGATAATTAAAATAGTAAAGATCGACATTGAAGCGCATGAAATAATTTCGCAGATAATGAAGCGTACCTCACACGTTTTGGGGCTCATCTACCTTCGGTTCGCGGAGCTAAAAGGCGCAGTTTCGTTGCATCTTTCAGACGAGGTTTATGCAGGGATTTTCTAAACCGGGAAAGAGAGAACGAAATTGGACATAAATCCTCGGCAAGTTCAAAGCGGTTTTCTGAAGATGAAGTTATATCTACGCTACCAAAGAAAACGTATGCCGAAATGGAGTTTAATTAGTATAAAGCTATTTTTTTTATAATTTACGTCAGTTTGGCATAATTTTTTTTTTCCCATATTAACGAGAACGATCAGCTGTGTTTACCATATAATTACCTACCAGCTGTACGTTTACTAGTCTCATGAGTGTCACACCTGCGTGAATCTTAAAATTTTCCCTTAAGAGCTGTTAATCAATTAATATAACATGTAACCTTTTTACGTATCGCGTATTTGCCACCTATAGAATCAAAGGATCGCTTCCCACTAGAAGTTTAAATAGCATATTTTCTGTTCGTGGTCGATCTAGCACTATCAGCGGATTGCTTTCTTATACTGGGAATACAGGGAGAAAGAATAAGCATTTATGGGATGATGCTATCTCTTCTGGTAATAGTTTTCCTAAGCATCCTGAAGGTTATGATTCTGAAAAAACATGCATGACTTTACCGAGTAACAAGCTTTTTGATATGCTATTTTCTAACTCCTTGCAGCACTCATCATATTTTTCAATGCACTGTATAACGTCTTTGAATTCTTTTTAATCTCAGACTATGATGTGGTGCTCCATGTATCTAATAGTTTGTGCAGAAATTTTAATGTTTTTGGAATAATTTTCAACTGAGAATCTACTCCATCATTATACACGTATACTTTGTCATAGCATATATGTTGTTGCGTGGCGCCTCTTATTAATCCTGCGCAAAGCCTATAATACCCGAATTTTATCCGTTCTTGCTCAATGGCTTGCGAATTAATTTTTTTCATATTTCCAATTTCGAAGAATTGCACTGATAAAAAAACTGCAGAATATCTTTTGGAAAAGAACCATGCGCTGGAAAAAATGCATGAGTTGCAGAAGCCTCAAGTAGGCAATAATTTTTTTGTCGGACTCCTTCGTACCAACATGAAAATCTCTCCTGAAACACGGCCAACCCACGACAAAGAATCGTTTCCCTTTGATTCAAAGCATAAAATGGCACCTCCTGAACATGGTATCACCGAATTCTTCAAATCTAATCACAGCAAAAATTTGTGCTTGCTATTTCAACAAGTGTACACGACGCTCATAGCACCAAATTTATCGATAATACATTGCTTTTAATCGTTCAATTACTGTATTTCGTTTGCTTATAATTGATTGCTATAACTGAAGAGTCCAATGCCATATGGTACACGTCGAATGCATCCATTCGCCTATATTCACGTCATGCTTGTAGAGGCACCAAAACCAAAAGGTATGGCCATAAGTGTTGATGAAACGCTTGGGAGCTCTTTTGAGGAATGTAGCCTACCGAAAAATAATGGAAACTTCCCGAATATTTTGACTAATTCCTGCCTTGTGGAGCAGAATTTTTTATCTAAAAGCCCAAGTCCTTCTCAGATTCAACGAAATGCCATGGAAGGAACATTGGTTAAGGCTTCCTTATGCAGAATTAACGAATCGCGAGATTCTTTAAATTCTCAGAATATTGATAGTTTGAAGTATGTGATATTTTTTATCTCAAGTTGAAGTTAACTTTATGCATAGCTTTTTCCCCGAATTATTTTAAAATCATAATCAGTTTAAAAAGCAACGGAAGCAAGCTTATTCCTGCGGAAACTAGCCTCCAATACGAAAATGAGGCTAATCTTCCTGAAGACAGAAAGGATATTCAGTCTAAGTCAGGTCTGTTCTGCCAGCGTTTACTACAAGAGGATAGTCAACGATATCTAGTCCATTCTTAAATAATGTGCAATACTTGCTTTTGCTACATCGGAAAAGATTAAATACGGAATAACCACAGATCTTATATATTTCTTTTTCCATCTCTGACGACTAGCTGAATATGCTTGCTTGACTGCTAGCGGTAGTGGTTGTACTCGTGAAATTATCACTCAGCCGACATACAAAACTTTTAACCCCGTCCTCTCATTGTACTCAATTTGAGGTGCGAGCTTCCTTTTTAGTACGACATTTGTCTGTATCGTATCTATCTTCATTTTTTCCTCATTCATACCCCGCATGATTCTCGCACTTCAGAAAAAAAAACTGCCTTTCTTCGTAAGAGGAGCGGCAGGGGCGGCGGGAACTACTCAAAATTTCGCGGACCTCACAAGTATGATCCACCATCGCATATTACGAACACGAATGTGTGCAGCGATAAAAAGATATGGAATAATTGTTTAACGATCCCGAACAAGCGTAGTAATTCTAAGGAACAGCAGCAACCATTGAAAAAACCGTTGGGTCGATTTGCTATTATTCATGAAAAGCAAAGTAACTTGAATGATAATTTAAAGAAAACCCCTTTTTTGACGGGTAAAGCACGCAAAGGGGACGCTTCCTATTGGAGACTAAGGCCTTCCTCCTTCTCAGCGGAAGATGCGAGACCAAATATCAATAATATTTCTTCAAATCATACCTTTAGCAGCGCTACAGGAGAAAAACATACTCTCCCTGCTTCCGCGAAGGATAGCAAAAAGGTCACTTGCGAAAACGCCTTGTCTTTCAATGAGGGTACGGGAGATACGGTCATTGAGCCTGTCTATTCAAATAGTGGTAATCATGGTCAGAGCGATACTGCTGCTTGTGGAGGAAGTGGAAAAATTCGTCGCAAAGTTCATGTACATCAAAATGATGATACGGATCAGGCTGAGGATGCAACTGTAAAAAATTCAAATACCAGTTGCAGGAACCGCAGATTTATATGCTATCCCGGATACCTCAATACTGAGGGGTTAGATGATCTACTAAACGTCCTCCCTTTCCAGAATTTACGATGCCCATGATGTTATTCGTAAGGTTCGTACAGACCCAATTTTATACTTCAAAAATGTTATGCATCACAACGCACATAATTACTAATCAAAAATGACTCAAAAATATATAAAACCGCCATCATTGCGACGGCTGAAGAATCTTGAGATTAATGTATAGATATTTGAAAATTTAATGGTGGCCCATACTGCTGCATGCTCAGAAGCTTGGGAGAGGGTATTGAATTTGTTCATCTTAATGCTCCATAGGGTATGTTAAATCATTAGTTGCCCAAGGAGATCGATTTCGTGACCCAGAAACTCCCGGCGTCACTGTCCTGCCTACTCTCTAAATGGGTGATTCTCTACGCCCTTACCTCATAATGATATGAAGCTTAACTTGGCATGCGTTCCGGATGATCTACTTAGACCATTTGGATCACTTGAATTATTTTCTAAATTTTTGTACAGTGACTTCCTCCAGTATTACTAATTGTAAATATGTGGTGGCTCTTGGCAGAGCTAGCTTATTTTTTACTCCGAAATACAGCACAACTTATAATTTTTGCATAACATGTTGCCCGAAAATGAGTTTAAATGTATCCCATTATTTTCAAAGAGAGGTGCACAGAAACTTAAAAGCAGCGGATTGCTGGATGTTTCGCCTCAAATTAAAAAGCCATGTATAGCCCTGTTATATTTTCAACTATGAAAAGTAAACTGCCTATCATACATCCTACTCATTATTCACCTGCTATGTCTTTTCCATACAGCCATACATCCATTAGAGACGAATTTTTATTAAACTATTATTGGTAAAGGCTACTACGTATTTTCACACTTCTATTCTCTCCTTTTTCTATGAAAAATTTCTAAGCAGACACCCTCGTAGCACTTTTTTTGCTCTTGACTGGTTTATATTCTTCTATTGGAATGCACTTTTTGCGGTATCATCGTGAAATAAAAAGCCTTGACGCTTAGCCGAGTTGCCAATAGAGTATGTATGTTAAAAATGAATTGTAATACGGAACGGTACTGCATCTGGCATATCTTAATCAACGGTGCGCAGAGAATGTCATAATCAAGCAGACTACTGCGTAGAGCTGCAGTATTTTTAATGAATATAAGGTATATAGTTTGCTGTTCATTATTTTCCTTACTTTTTGAAGCAGTGGCTAAGGCCATATATACCAATGAATAAACTTAATCGTCGCAAAAAAAATTTTCTACCAAAGGCTCTAATTCGTGAATTGCATAAATGTGTGCTTGTAGCCGTAATAGCAAGAAGGCCAAGAAGCTAAAGGAAAATAAATTATGTGGCGATTAAAACGCTGCTGTAAGTCCATTAGGAGGATAACTCACGGAGTGTGTGAATTTAATCGTGTGAACAGCTAGCTAGAGACACTTGAAAATTATTGCGACTACTTCATGCTCTTGTAAGGGGCTTAAAAAAAGAAAAAGAGCGTCTGTACAGCTAAGAATGAAGCATTACGGATTTTCCGGATTTAAAACTATTATTTTGAAATCTCTTTGGTAGGCTGACAAGAGATCCTCTCTTATGCTGTGCTTTTGCATTTGGATATATGACACTGTAATCAGCCGCTTTCTTCACTGCCAAGAAGAGGGATAAATTGTGGTGAACGAGGGTTGCCCCCACTGTCAATGAATTTTCGTTAAAACCTATCAGCCAGGCCAAGGCAAGGATTTTCAGGCGCTTTTTCACTACACGACTCCGGTTGCCTCGTGATTTCTTTATCGCTTTCACTAGGTCTCTTTCATTCTACAAGTGCAAATAGAGTTGCTACCCTCTTGAATAGTAAAAGCAAGCGTGTTTCTAGAGTGAAAGTATATCCCAGAGTGATTGCACCTTCTTTGAGTGAGTTTGCTTTCTATAGTGCCTGTATCCTTCGGTGTGTGGGGTCCGTTTACTAGAGTGACTACATCTACCAGAGGAGGAGTCGTAACCTTTGCGGAGCATATTAGTAGGAGGAGCAGAAACTACTAATTCTACGATAATAAGTTTCCAGAGGCGAGGTATGACGCCTAACATACCTGCTGCAAACGCTAGCATGTTTACGCAAAGTCCTCGATAAATTACAAGTTAAAGTAACAATTTATTTCTAACATGTTCAGTGGAATTTTTAGAGGCTGTACCAAGTTCCTTGATGTTAACAATGTACTCGAGTTGTAATTGTCGCAAATAATACAAAATCATAGTAGTATAGCAACTTACGAGCAAGGCGCGTTGGGCACATGCTAGTACCAGTTAATCGTTCAACTCAAGAAGCATTATGGCGGCTTGTAGCCCGCTTCAGCAGCTCAATGTAAAACCTATGACTGTGCACAACGCGCACGGCAGCCTTCTGCTCCTCGCTTGTCAGCATAGCAAATAACGCAAAGAACCGCGGCTATCTCGCCGGTTTCCAGGTAGCTGGTCACCTCGTGGTTAGACGGGGACTTTTGTGATTGCTTAATGTCGTAGCGCATCCCACGGCTACCTTTTCTGCCTAAACGGATTTTCTGGAAGGGATGGTTTTTCCTTACTCTTGATGAGCATGTGCCACTTTTCTGGAAGCAGTGGTATTTCCTACCCTTGATGCGCGTGTGCCACTTCCCAAGCGAAGCACGAAAAGCTTCACTTTGGTCGTTAGAAGTATTCGTTTTCAGATGAAGGTATCGAAGAAACCTCTAAAGGCGAGCACACATTATGTCACGCATAATATCCTGGGTTATCCAGTGCATCAAGATCTTCTGCTGACCTGCTGTGTTCTTGCACTGACTTACGGATTTGATATTGCCGCTATTACGTTTGCTAAGGATGCAATCCTTGGGAATTGACGCTAGCAATCAACAGACCCTACTTACTCTGTTATGCAGTTTGTATTTTGTTAACTGAATTTGCGCTTTACACTGATGTAACTGTGTAGGTTTTTGGCACTTTTTTAACAGCTTTGGTATTCAGCGGTTGATGGACTAGTACTCTCTCCTCTTCCACATACATTCAAGTTTTTTAATATATAATATTATAGGTGTCGTCAGTCTTTTGACTGCTGCCCTTTTTTTGGTTATTGTCTGCCTTAATGGCGACCTCAAGGAGTTCTTCCTTTAGTTCAAGCAGTCGTAGCGCTTCGACGAGGGGTCGCTTACCACGGAAAGCCTCTTCTCCAGCAAGCCCTGGGGTTTCTCAGCAGAATTCTTTGAAGAAACCGCAGGTTTCACGTACAGCCTTACAGAGTAAGGGGGGAGCCGCTGCTAAGAAACCAGAGAAACCTGATAATCGTTCTGCTTCGAGTCCCAGTAGCAGTGTATCACGATCAGTGACTCAATCTTCTTCTTCATCTTCACGGGGGAGTTCTGCTGGACGTGCAAGTTCGGGTTCTGCGAGAAGTGGAAGTAGTGTACATTATGAAGACCGATCACCATTAACAAAAAGAAGGCGTGCACCACCGGATACTTCACCACCTCGTAAAATCCGGGCTAGAGGCAGGAGGAATGACTCTTTGCATAGGGAGGCGGATTCTAGACAGTACTCTAAGCATACTAGGCAAGTAGACGAACGAAGCAAGGTCTCAGATTTGCGTGGAGGGTACCGAACTTCCCCTCGATCTTTAGGTACTTGCATACTCAAAGCTCATAAGTGGGAAATACTGTGTTTTTCTTAATGGCCATATTGGAGGAGGGTGGTATTTTTAGGTATTCCTCAAAATTTGCCAGCAATTTGTAAAACTGATTTTTATGCATTTTTAGCACTCTTGTGTCGTATGAAGTGATAAGCCCTTCGGTACATACAATCGTAGTTTTGGTACGGGCTTGACCCTTGCTTTATTTGCAGGGATGCTGGTCTCGACACCTCTACAATATCAATGCTATGGACTAGTTTTCCATTTTTTTCTTGTTTCTGTTTCTTTATTCAACTATTACAAGAATTTTAATCGTAAAAACAACAGTGCTAAAGAAAAAAATATCGACAATATTAATAATCGAAAGAAGATAGAAACCCAGGAAAAAGTATTGCTTTTACTGATTGAAGCCATTTTTCTCTCATTTTTTCTACATACAGCAGTTTATTTTTTCCTTTTTAGATTCGAAAATAAATCGCCCTTTGCGTATAACCCGAAGAAATAGCCCCGCTGTTGGTCCTGCGAGGGGCAATTATCGTGGAAATTCAAGGCAACGCGCAGACAGGCGATCATTCTCCAATGATTATAAGCGGACGCAGTATAGTACGAAGCCACCAGCAGCGGAACATGGTGATTCTCGTACAGATTTCGGTGGTCAGCTGCATCGTAGAAGTGGTTATCGCGCCTCCCCTGGCGCGGAACATCCACGCAAGACTGGATCTTCCCCGCTAATGAGCTGCGTTGAATGGTACGCTAGTTGTTAGTACGATTGTTGTGTGTGTATATGTATTCTGCGTTTTTGTTATGCCTGCATGCAGTAGAATAACTTGTTACCTTGTTTCATCAAGCTGCTTAGCTGTAAAATACGCAAAAAACCAACATATTTGCATCATGAGGAGTAAGAATGGTGGAAAATATGGTAAGAAGGAGAAGAGGATTTAACTGTAGAAAAAAGTTTTACCTGTTATATATGCCATTTTTCCTGCCTGCAGCGGAATAACTTGTAGCTGCAGAATAAAGTTTGACCTGTTATATATATCATTTCACTTCGTCTAGCTTGACAGCGAATACTTTTGTCGGAGGTGGTAGTATAGTGGAGTAATCTACTTGTGTGTGTTGAGAATTTATTGCGCGAAAACTTTGTATCTATGAGGATGTCATGTGCGTGCCATACATCTGATGTTTTCTCGATTTGGAGCAATTTCGCCTAATTTACACTTCCTTGATCTTCTGGAGTGGTTTTTTCCCTTTTTTCTCGTATTTTTTCTATTTTTTAATGTTTAATTTTGTGTGCTTTTGCCAGTATCTGTGTGTCTCTAATTTTTGCGCTTCTCTTGACCGTTAGGAGAGGCTAATCTCTCCGTGGTGTACCTCCTTTAGGATTAGCATCCGCACTCTTAAAGCCAGGTCTTCAATATATTTCCACCCATGAAATTTTCTTCTTGATTTATATGTTTACTCATTTTTGCGGGTACTGTGCTTCAGGGGCCGGAAAAGTCGCTATAGGAGATCACGGAGTCCTTTAGCTTCCTCAAGAATTAATAGGTCTGCTAGGGAAGATCAGATTCGCACATATGATAGAGGTCAGCTGCGAGGTACGATGGCAGCTGCATATTCTGGGAATAGAGGAGGAAAAAGAACTGAGGAGTCACGGGATGATTTAAAAAGAGTTGCTACGCGCACTCAAGACCAAAAACAGGATGATAGGACTATGAAGAAACCAAATGATAGCATGGGTTCACATGGCAGTAGGGAGATTCCTCCAGACGACGTGGACTTTGGGACCGCTTCTAATTTGAATGATGAGCACAATAAGCGTGAGACTTGTTTTTTCGTGATTTAATGTATGAAAGTAGGTGCTTTTAATGTATTCCGGAGTTGCCTGGAGGATACTCCGCCTCTTTTGGTCATCAACTGTAACGTATGTGGAAATACACCGAAATTCTTTAATCATTGCTCGTGGAAATTTTTTTTTCTACAGACGCTGTTCGTGTACTTATATTTTCTAATTTCTAAGCCAAAATCGGACTTTTTCATCAAAGTTTTACGCTGAAAAGTTAGCGATAAATCTGTAGTCTTAGTCAGCGATAACTCGTTAATCTCTCTTAAATCCTCATTTTTCCGGCTTTTTCCAGATGTAGCAACACATACAAGCCCAAATGATGATAACCGTCCCGCCAAACATCCCGCTGGAAGCATTCAAGGACCCATGCAAAATCGCGATATCCACAAGAGTAGTGAAGGGGGGGCTGCCACACACGTTAGGAACACCCCTGATGGAAATGTACTTAATAAAACTCCTTTACAAGCCGCCTCTCATAAAAATACATTAGCGGTGGATAGGACAAAAATCACACCTTTCTTGGTGAGGGTATTCATTAAGATAAATGCGGAGCATGACATTTCAGCCTTCCCTCCTCATCAGCAAGGAGTAGCCGCCGGAGAGCTACAGATCTACACTTGGATGGATGCGAAGCTTCGTGAACTCGTTAATCTAATAAAAGATGGTTTTTATGAAGCACGAGAACGCAATGCTCTGTGGAAATTTAGTCTTATTTACCCAAGTAATCTTCGGTTTAAACTCTTTCCTATTTATTCTTTTACTCTCATAAATCGTTTCTCTTTTTTTTCGGATGTTTTTCTTTAAAAGAGGGATGCTGCACCACTTTTTCCAAACATTTACTGCTGCACTAATATTCACTTTTATAGTGATGTAATATTGGGCAAATCTAATAAAATGTAGTTGGTATTAAGCGTGGTGGTTCTGGGTTTTTTTTCGTGGAATTTTGGATGTCGTTACACTAGCTAATATTGGTGTTTTTTGCTGTATGAGACGTGAATTTGTGAATGATAGCGTAGATATTATTAGTCGAGAAACAAGAAAAATACACACTATTTCTTTTAAAAAGGAAAAGTACGCACCTAGTTTCCTTTAAAAGGGCGCGCATACACGAAAATATTACATTAGGCAAGCAATAAAAGCAGCGTCTAACGAGAACTATATATATAATGAGTGTGCGTTTCAGAGGCGTAACTGGATTTTTTATCGTGAATCGTTATAGTAGCTTTGTGGCCTCTGTTTTTTATTTTCTTAATGCAGTTTTACCTACGTGTAGTTGACTTTTAAGCTTGCAAGTCGCTGGATCTTTTCTTGTTTTTCTTTTAGACAAACAGGGAAGAAATGCGATGCTGAGCGTTGGAACCGTCCACAGTACCCGTAGTGACCCAAGGGAAGACAACAAAACGCTTCAACAGGTGAAGTTTCAGATTGGTGATTATATTGGATTATCTATTATCATCCCAAAGAGGCGTAATTTTCCTAGAGTACCCCCCAATGAGCGTGTAAATTCAGCCAACACGGGGGATGGAGCATTTCAAATTGATAGGTTAGCAATGCTACATGCAAGGCTACTAAGAAAAGTTTTTGCATGGGGCACAAACTGGTTGAAAGTTACAGTTTGATGTTTTTTGTGAATCTGTGTGTGAATAACCCCTACGCTCAACCTAAATCCGCAAGTGTGACTCATTGTCTGTACAGTCTCGTCTTCAAAATTTCAAGCGAGTGTGCATTTTTGCTTCCCGAATGCGAATAATGGATTTTTTTGCGTAGTTTTTGCTTAATTGGCGTCATTATGGGGGTTGTGAAAGCATAGCTATCAAACGAATGATATCTTCAAAATATTCTTACGGTAACTAATGTTTGTGATGTGTATAGTTTTTTTGGCGATGTACTATAGGTATACTATAGGTATACTATAATAATCATTTGAAATTTTGCTAAATGGAAGAAACTACTTTTATGCGCAAGGAAAAGTACTTATTTTTTGAATTTTTGCTTTTTTTCGCCTTCATAAAAAGTCTGTTTACGTATTTCAAAGTCAAGATACTGCTTTATCGGTGTTTGTGGATGTTTTGAGCGAATTCCGCCCTTATATTGAGTGAAAATTTTCATTTTTCAGCTTCAAGATTGCGAGTAAGTTGCCTCTTCCTGGCTGCTTGGGGTTGCTCTATTTTCCCGTTCGTCATTGCTACCTGAAGTAGTAGTTCTGTCTCGCAGTATCGTGTGTTAAGCGGGAAATTCTTTTTCACCATGCATAGTTTATGTCTTTTAGCTGCTCTCCAATTTTTTTTGCTTCAGTCCGTGGTTTTACTGTGCTCAGGTAGCCTTTGGCATCTTTTCATGTTCTTCCTGGCAACTACGCATAATTTGTTTTACTCCGTAGCGAGTCTCTTTTTGCGTGTCTTGTCGTTTTATGCTGGCTGCTTTATTTCTGCATAACTCATAACATAAATTTTTGTTTTCCTCTCCTTTTTAGCTTCCAATATGTGTCTTGATGTGGCTTTTTCGCTGTTTGATCGCTCACACTATTTTGCTTATGATTCGGATATCTGTTATATCTGCAGCTCTCAAGCTCTCGAACCTCATCTGGAAATCGAGGCTAAGCAGCGCGCCGAGGTAGAGTTGGATTCTAAAGAAGGCTTCACTGAAAATTCGAATGCACCCGCTGGCTTTGGAGATGAAAACAAAAGCTTTGCTGTTCATGACTTAAATGCTGAAGAGTGAAAGACTCCTCAAACTTGATGGCTGCTCTGTGCTTAAGCCGAGAAAAATAATAGTAACGGGTAGCTAGCAAAAAAGCAATTATATACTGGGCAAAGGCTCAATTAAGAACAAGCCCTCTCGCACTCTCTCATGCGAGGAAGTGACATATCGAGGGTATCACTACCAAAAGTAACGACTTTACGCAGACATGTACTACCCTCGTTCGCATAGTATCGGGCATGTATATTACGTTGGCTTGTAGGAAAAGCTTTCGGTATGATGAAAGTACACAAGAGTGTGCCTATTCTAGCAACCCCAGCTAGAAAGACGGGGGAAAAAACAAAATTTCTAAGTAAATGGAACACTAGTGCAGCGGAAATACCCAGAATTGTCTCTAAAATTTGTAATATTCTCAGCACACCAGTCCTATTTTATTTATTTCGAACACCGTTTTTGCTTATCTTGGCTTGCAAGCCCGGCTCCAGAATCCATAGTTGCATGGTTAAGCAGTGGCTGGCTGGTGCTGCATAAGTAGGTTGATTCTTGTGAATAACACGGTGAGCCTCCTTAATTCCCGCAAAGTTGGTGCCCGGGTGGACCGAGTGGGGAAACAGAGCAGCTTCCCGGCATTGTGTGCATAACGAAGTGGCTGACTAAGGAGGGTTCGGAGGGGAAGCTTTGGATTCATTATACGAGGGCTTTCAAAAGATCACAAAAGCCTTCAATATGTTAGAAAAGCCTGTAGCGCTTCCCCACACCTTCTCAAAGGGCGTGCAATGGCCGCCCTACGGCTTCGAAGCCAGGCACATTTCTGTTGAAACTAAATGTTTCTGCTGAAGCCTCCACGGGGGACGAAGCATTCGCATTGTTTTCCCGCTCTCGGGCAGCTCCCTGATTTTCGGGTTCCCTCAAAACTGGAGAGCGAAATGCAGGGCACGCTGCATACCCTCATCTGAGTCGGTAGCTTTTTAGCACCAGAGATTTCATATAGTTTTCTAGCTACATTTCATTCCTAGACCTTGGGATAGCCGCTGGTTAAACACAGACACCGTCCTTTTCTTGCCCGAAGGTAGTAAGCTAAGCGCCATCAGTCTCACTACGTAGTTTCTGTGCCCTTCGTGAAAATTAGCAGGTAACAATTCTTAGCTAAAGCAACTATTTCGATCGAAAAATTTAGATGGAAACTACCTCAAATAGCAATAGATAAGGCATCCACTATGATGAACGATGTTTCAGGAGCTACAGAGCTCTTGCCCATCAGCAAGGGGAAAGTCCCGTGGGATCCGAGAGCATCCTTCGCTCCACCACATCCTTACTGAATACGACCCCGCAGCTTTTAACCGGTTCATCACCTTGGCGACTCGGTGTTGTTACATTTGGCAAGCCTTCAGAATATATCAAGACTTACTATGTTGGAACACAGCGTATAATCTACAGGAGGCAGTGCGTGCTGCGCTACCTGCAAATCGCTACAATCCTTAATTCTTTCGGAAAACCTACATCAGCTAACATCCGCTAGAGGAACAGTATCAGCAACGCGATATTTACAGTTAATATATATAGCAACGCGTACTCATTGCAAAAATTTTAATTGCCATACTGGAGAATGGCATATCAAAGCTATGTTAGCTCGGGGAAATTTGCTTACCGCCATCCTAGAACTAGAATTCGAACACCTCGCTTATAAGAAAGATTATATGCAATAGCCACCTATCGCCTTCCAGGTGATAAATGAATCGACAATTTGCACCAATCGGTATTTTGCATTAATCGGTATTTAGCATGAATCCGCAATTCGCATGAATCGATATTTCGCATCCGCAACAAAGAACTATTTAATGCTTCCAGCATGCAAACTCTAATCACGAAAGTGTCATGGCCACCCCCAGACAAAAGTGCATACACAGGTTATTAGTAGGGTAGCAACGAAGTTTCTCAAAACCAGATCGTTGATGGAATATCGAATTCTTTCAGCTATCAACGAAGTCCCCACATATATGCCAAATACAAACGCCGAGTTACAAGAATAGAGAATACCATTCTTGTATCGTCAATGACAAGGTGAAACTACAATGCCCTCATATCCTTAAGGATAATAAAACCTAAGGTATTACGCAACGTGGAAACTTTGTAATACATAGGTAGCACGCCAACACTCCTTATGATAAAATCGCAGTAGCACCCCTTACTCAATCGTAAATGGCTGGCACATTTTGAGAATTTTTTACATTCTCAGCTTACGCCTTCTCCAATTTCGTTGCTTGAAATTGTGTCGAAATCTGATAAAAGATATTTTAACATTGGTGATTAGAGGGGAACATATATATACACATCAGTCCAAGTCGAAAAAATAGAATTTAAGAAAAAATATCTCTATGCAGATAAAAATATACAAAAATAAGCATAGAAGGAAAAATTTGTGTTCTCCTATGCAGTTTTTTCTTCGCAAACAAAATCACAATATATCTCGCCCTAACCATACAAATCAGCAAAATACATGTCCACACAACAAAAACACAGTTTATAAAGCTATTTTCACTCAGTCCGGATAACGGCTCCATAAAATCGCAGCAGAAGAATTCCCACAAAAGATACGATATTCTTCACTAAGAACGGAGATCACAACTTGTAACGACTTTATAAAATATTTTCCAGAAAAAACCCAAAAATGATTCAAAATTATAGAAAGAAATTCGTAAATATCTCGAAAAAATTCAGATTTACAGCATGCGCACTACGAAATAGCACAGTTGAAGTAACGATTCAGCAAGGACGCGTCATCGAGCACGTTTATAATACCAGAATCCACACTGCCACCTTGAAATTGGAGCGTAACAGCAATAGAAGCTGCTGTAATTTGCAAGCAACATTTCTTCAGCTTCACACATAGCCAAATAGGGAAAAAGAAGAAAATTGTATATAGCAAAATGTTTGTATCGAAGAGAGCTGAACACATTTTTGGCTAAGTAAAACTAGCAAAAACGTCTTGCGAGCATAAACTCACACTAATAAGCAGCATGTCGCTAAAAAAAACCACTCTTAGCATTCAATAATTAAAACGAAAGCCTCCAATTGGACTTACCGGCTTTTACCGTCACGTCTTAGGCGCATCCATGGGGAAATCCTCCTGTTCTGCTTGATCTTTTTCCCAAGATGTTTCTTGAGCTGCAAACCCTTAATAGCCCCCTAAATTTGAACAAAAACATGTAGGAATATTCATTAACAAGAGAGATCACATCATCAAAAAAGGTTAAGCAATTCATAAACTTGCTCATGGGCGCAGAATGCAAGCGCAATGATCTTTTTAATTCAGCTGACTTTTTGATTAAGGCGCAAGCAGTGAGGTTTAACCATGCAGCACAAATAAAATCAAGGCATAATCAGGTGACAACTGATGTATCCAGCCTATACAACCATCCTAACCAACTATCATCTTCAAATCTGAAATATATCGGTTCTTATCACCAATAGAAAGCCTTTTTCTCAGCCCAAAAACGCATGTATCTACAGCTCAAACACCACCAGCACACTCTTCACCTATAATCATCTCAGGGAGTATGGAAGACTGCTTACCGCGGCTTCTATTCACAGAAGCAGTCAACGTTAAGTCCCTACTCAAAAATTCTGACACCCCCATTTATAAGTATTTAACGTATCCATCTCTCAAACTTGTTTCATCAGTTATAATAAAGCTTTTGTATAAGAGAAGATACTATTTCTGTATAGTACTGAACTATTTTGGCCTCAACACCTCGTACAGCGTGTCATCGTAAAATCACCCACTATGTCCCATTTGCTATCCCAGTGTACATAAAAACCTTACAAAAAATCAGCAAATTTCCTCCATCGCACTCAGCGTATTAGCAAAGAAACCAACAACTTTTTGGTAATCAGGCAATGGGTAACGTTCAATTTTTACAGCATGGACAACCTTATGTAAATATTCCGAGCCTCCCAACAAATTAATGCAACCAAACCAAATCCAAGCAGAGCGCTTGCTTCCTCCCAGCATTCTCAAGTATACGTAATGATAGCCGAAAAATGTTGACAGAGAAGCAAAAACATAAATACTTCACGTCAATACTTCATCGCTTTGTGTGCGGAAGCCATCAAAGCAGTATACCTACTAACTTCAGAATTCAGAATGAAAGATAAAAGCCCTTACCATTTTCAACCAAAGGGGAGAAGTTACTTATTCGCTGTGACCACTCCTCCTTCGTAAAATACAGGGTAAATTAACAGCTTCCTTTCTGCAATGAAAAGGGTACTTCTGTCTGGAAGGGCGGTACTATTATGCTATTGAGTAGATGCTGGGGCTATCACTACTTTTTGTGAAGCGGGGGAAGAAGAGTAGAGCCAAGTGTGACAAGTCGTAGCCCCGCTGCGAAGTCGGTAAGCGGCGCTATAGGCGGCCGTGTAACTGCGGGTAGAAAGCTGTGTGAAGCCGCTAATCAGCGCTATAGTGGGAGAGGGGATACGGTGTGTGGCATCTTGTGTGCGGTATGAAAGTTAGGAAGAAGCTCTTGCAATATGCCGCACGCACAAAGGCGTCCCATGAACATTTTAGACTCTTTGCTAGCAGCGGCAAACGACATAGCAACCAACAGTATAGAGACCACTCTGTAGTGTCTTTATCCACGGCATTCAAAGCAGAAGCCGCGCAATATGATTACTTCATGCGGTTGCTGGCATTTCGCTGTGATAGCAGACAAGACTTATCCTTGAAACATCGTAGAAGCTGATTAAGCTGAATAAGGGTTCGTACAGTCACAAGGTGGTAGAGTAATTTGGTACGGCAGGTACGATGTTAGTGACTCATGCTTAGAAGAGTTTATCCCAGGAAGTATGGAAGAATATGCTTATTATCCTTGAGTTATCGTAGAAGCTGATAAAGCTGAACAGTGCATACAGTCGCAAAGTACCCAAGCAGTCTGGTACGACAGACGTTAGTTACTCACGTTTTTAGAGGTGTATATAAATCGACTTCCTGAGTGCAAACTTCAAAGAGCTATTCAAGCGTTGATTCATTAGCTTTGGTTTGTAGCTCCTAGTCTCACACTTGGCAGTGCATGGAATAAACTAGAAGAAACTGGATGGTAAGGCTACGAAAGCGGTATAGACACAGCTACGTCGTTCACAATGAAATTTGCTTAGAACTAGTACGAGGTAGGCGCTTGAAGCAACCTTGGCAGGCACTGTTTTGCCAAAAAAAATACATGAACTCACTTGAATTCTTGAAACAGGACTAAAATTAGAGAAGCTGATGCTTAAGTTTGGACTGACCATTAGCCTCACGTGCGCTTCCATCGATAAGAGTATCACTATTAACTCAAAAATTAGCATTCATGCGGAAAATATTCAGTGAACAGCTAATAATAATGGCATCAAAATGCAAGACACTTTCCCCGTTCACAGTGCACCTTGCCAGAGGTTGTGCATAAATTTAGGGATGATAGCAGTACGAACATCATGCACAAGCATGCTTGTTACCCTTTTCAGGTTTTTTTCTCGCGAGAGTCCAACAATATGGATTATTTCAACGGTAAAAGAATGAGGTTTGTAAGCTTATTTTAGGATTGTTGATTAGTTAAGCAGTTGGGCTTTTAGGCTTGATGACAGAAAGTACACGTTTTGGGATATACGAGTCTTGGTGTGCCGCATGCTAGCAACCGCTGCCTATTGGCGTACTGCATGGTTGGTTACCTGAATTATAATTCTACGTCTTCACTAGTAATAAAGAAAACCACTTTTCGGCCTCACTACAAGTCCAGCCATAGAAAACATCTTACGGTAAGACGCACATAAATCACCCCCATAACATCAAGATCATACCGAGGGCCGTATACATGATGCAAGCTTTTGGTATGTTGCTTACTTCAATCTCCATCGCATGCCTTCGCGTAGGAAATCCAGTCTAAAATACATCTACAATAAATTCTCCTTTTCGTTGCGCGGATATTGGCGTGGTTTAAGCGGAGCAATAATTTTTCGCTTTTTATTCGGTGAGAAACGGCCTTTTCTTTAACAGGACTTTCAAGGTGAGATAGCTAAGAAGCACAGCAGGCTTCCACTTCCCTGGTATATCGCGAGATATCCCTAGCAATTCGATTTAACTCAGTATCTTGTCTTCATTTGACTATATTCCTCTGTGTTATTTCTGCCTTTCACGTTCACACGCCTGCGTTTGGTACCAAGGACCAAATTTCTTTTCCGTCTGCTATGTTCAGTACCAATCTAACAGCTTTTATATCGCAGTGCACTTTGTACCTCTTTGATTGCAATTCGCATCAATCTCTAACTGTATAGACCACAAGTTCAGCGGGACTTTCATATATGAGATGGCGTAAATTCAGCAGTCAGAGTTTCTAGCAGAAAATTGAAAACGTTTTTGGTGAGCTATTCCTATGCATCATGGCTTAGTTGTAGGCTGGCCTCAGTCTCAGCTGGAGTACCTTCGTGTTAGTGTACTCCTTTTGCTACTACGTACGAGAGGGGTTGCCAGAATAACCACTACATAATGCTGTTATTTTCCTGTAATGACAGACGATATTTTCGTCAAAAAACCATCGGCATCCTCACGCGCCAGGAACTACCCTCCATTGCTGCCCAGGATTAAGGTTGGTCACGCTGTTGTAAACTAGGAAACCATATCGATGCTAGCGTACTACTGTGCCAGCAAAATCGGTGGTTTGTCAGTTTGCGATTGCCTGCACATTACAATGTGGCAGATGAGGAACATGCGCATATTTGGACTGCCCTCAGGGAGGTTGCTTGGAAAGTGTCGGTTCTGCAAACATTCAACTTCCATCTTTCAGAGAGAATAGCTTAGCGACCCCACAATCTCAGACCTCAACACACGATCAACTTCCAATCTTCAACCGAGTGATCCGTTCGACAGTGTGTGGCCCGACTGCCTAACGGGAGAACGGAGCTGCTTGTAAGTCTGGGGCTCAGATTCGACGGCCTGCAGAAGGGGCGTCTCTAAAGATGTCAGTCCTACTTCCAGGTGCAAATCAAATCAGCGAATGGACCACCCACTATGGCGGCCATTACTTTGTCGACGCAATCTTACGGATGAAACAACTAAAGTCCTCGCGTGCGATTTATTGCGCATGCAATGGCCTCGGGTGGTGGTGGGACAAGAATGAAAGCAACAGCACATGCTTTTCAATGTGCCTACAAATAAATAAAATTTCTAGCCCTGCTTAATGGCCTATCGCACCATGTACTAGAGCTTGCATTGGGCATGCATACATTTTTATAGAGCACTAGGTCTAATATAACCAGACTATATTTCAAGGGGTGGCCATCTATATTTTGGATGGACGTAAATTGTAGAGGATTACTTGCGTGTAAGATTTTTTCGCTGCCATTATCCAAAGGATTCTTGATTTTTGGTAGGGAAGGTGTGGGTTCTCGTGGATTGTTACGTTTCTCCCTTCGTAGGATGAACTTTATCAGGGACTGAGTAATATTGATTGTGTGAAGGCGTAACGAAGTTCAGCTTTCCACTCCAAGTTGCATTGAAGGGTGCACGTCAGATATTTACTTTTGACTTTCTACATTTTCAAAGTATAATCACGAAATGCATATGAGCGAGCATTGTAGTGGTTCATTCGTGGAGAATCCATTTTTTTAGGTAAGGCCTTACCTTTGAATGCTCTCGTTGATAAGATCAGTTTAGAAGCAGTGGTGGCCGTTGGCGCTACATTTCCATCTCTCTGTGTGCCTTCTTGTTTTTCTTGTATTTTGTCAGTTTTTCAAACATTTTTTATCAGTTGAGTTTCGCTCTTGTCTGGGTCTTTGAATCTTACTTAATCCATTTCTCTGCTATTTTAGTCTGTAGATGAAGTGTATCACGGTACGATTTGTGCGCTTGGCAGTTACAGCTTCTCTTTTTGCGAGACTTACGACTGCTGGATGTTTATAGCGAAATTTCCGTGGTAGATAGTAGCCGCATGCATCTTACGCTGATTCTCGATGCTAATTGAATGAATTTGCCTGCTTTTGCCGTGGTAGAAGCTTTGGTGTTTGTGAGCGGCCAACCCGTGTGCATGGCTTTGCTGTTTTTGATGGTTTTTCGTGGGGATCTAACGCGAGGATGAGGATTACACTGGTTTGCTAGGTGTGACATATATTATGCTGGCATACTTTGTAGGAAAGGAGAAAGTACGAGTTGCTTGTTTAGATGGCGTGAAGTAGGCGAAACTTATTCTTCATGAAACTTCATTTCAAGACTCAATTGGAGAATTTACTTCATAACAGTTTGATTAATATCAATTTCATTGAAGGTGCTGTTTTAGTCAGGAAATATATCCTGTTTTGAATGTAACATCAGTGCGAGCTTGCCTCTTGTAATTTCTTTAATGCAATTTTTATTTTCATAACTTTATATTGAGTTGAATGGATTATTTCATTTTATGAAAAAATTTATTGTGAAGAAGAGGTGCTCTCACTTTTTCAATTGGTAACTAGCTGCGAATACCTTTTCATAATGGAGGTATATACCAATTTGCCTGAATAACTGAGTTGAAATGGACATCAAGGCGTAAATATCTTTATAAGTTTGATTAGAGATTTTTGTTTTGTGTCATGTGTGTTGTTTGGTACTGTGGAGGTGTCGGTTTATGATGCAAGACGCTTCACTTGTCTCTTTCAAAGACTCCCTAGGCTGTAGCATTTATGTAGTGCATTTGGTGTTTTTCTTGGCAATTGCCGTAACGCTCAAGAGTAGGCTTTTTTCTGCAATTGAATTAGGAGAAAGATGCTTTGAATGAAATTGCTGTAAGTCGATGAAGAAGTAGAACATGAGCAAAACTCGAAGAAGTATAAACTAGCAGACTAATGAAGATGTCTTTTTCAGAACTTTTGTTAGAAGACGGCGTAAACTCTCTTTCCTTGGCAGCTTTTTGAAACACATATCCACTGATATCGGAAGGGTACACTATGAGCGCTGAGTCTGAACCTGCGAGAGATGCTACGGATTCGCCTCCACAGAGAGAGAGATGGGGGAGCAGGATTACCTTTATTGTGGCATGTGGGTGTCTTCCTGAAGGGTTTTGATGTTTTTAAGAGAGTTTGAATGGCGCTAGTTTAGTGAAGATGAGTGGTTGTATGAAGTAGCGTCTAATGCAGCATTTCTATGTTGTATGTGTGGGACTTGTGGTGTCTGGAACTTTGTGTGGAATTTGGTATGTGTCGAACTTGGTGTGTGTGGGACTTGGTATGTCTTGAACTTTGTGTGTGGAACTTGGTATGTGTCGAACTTGGTGTGTGTGGAACTGTCTCTGTGTTGCGCTTCATGTGTCTTCAACTTTGTGTGCGTTGATCTCTGTTTACCTTTTACCTGCGCCAGAACTTCCCTGCATGATGTTTTGTGTGTATATCTGCTGCAAGAGCCTCTCATCTCTTTTGTAGTACTGTTTATACTCGTTAGTCGACAATATTTAGGAGGTTTTAGTCGTTACTCTTCGTGAAGCTTCACTTGATCATTTAAAGGCTGATTTGGTGTGCGTGTGTGTACAGCTATTGGCTGCTGCGTGGGCCTAGGTAATTTTTGGAGGTTTCCAGGTCTCGCAGTTGAACATGGAGGTGCTCCCTTCTTGATACCATACTTTCTAGCGGTGATTTTCATTGGCGTTCCTGTGATGATATTTGAGATGTCCATTGGCCAAATATTCCAGGTCCGATACTTTTCTATTCGTGCTATGCTTTTGTGTGTGTGTTGAATCTTCTGCTTCTACTGCTTTGAAGTTTCATTTGGATTTCTGCTGAGAGGAGAGTTACGTGTGTGTTTAAATATAAAAAAGGCCCTTTTTTAGGGTGTTTGTGGAGGGCGGGCTGAAATTTATGTGTGCGTTGTTGTGTTGGTTTGTGTGCTCTTTGCGTGCTGTACAGTTTGTGTGTGTTGATGTGTGTTGATGTATCGGTATGTGTGTTCTTAGGTGTGCATCTGGGTGGCCGTGTGAAATTTTATGTGTGGTCTTGTGTGTTGGTTGACTTTCTATGCAGAAAGTTCTGTGGAACATATTTCGTGTGTGTGTGTGTGTGTGTGTGTCTTCATAAGATAAATTTTCTCTCCTTTTTCGTAGAGAATCCACAGTGTCGTGCATAAGTTGACTTCTTCTAATCTATGAATGATATTAATGTTGTGTGAAGTGAATTTTTGAGTGTTTTCACTGCTCTTCTCGCTCAAGTGTCCTCTCTGGAAAGGTGAAGAAGAGATTGACTACCTACCTGATGTGTGTGCAGGGTGGAGCAGTACATGCCTTAGGTTCTCTTAACAAGCGTTTTCGTGGACTTGGTATAGCCGGAGGATATGCAGCGTTTGGTATTTCTCTGTACTACATATGTAAGAATATCCTCAGTTTCTTCAAAAAATGCGTGAAATTTTGTAGTTTTTGGAGCCTTTCTTGAAAAATAAGACTTTCGTACTTTCTGCATATTTTACATCCTCATCCAAAGCCACAGATATTTGCATACTTTTGCACTTCTTTCATCCTCTTCAAATCTCGCGAATGCAAGATGACTTGAATGTTGCTGTTTTTTGTATCTTCATCTTTTTTGGTGGAAATCACTGCATTTCATCATGTTTCTCGGTATTCTTTCCGAATTTGAAGAAGATTCTCAATTTTCTTCAATACAGCTGTTTTGGCGATCGGTCTGCAGTACTTTTTAGTGTCAATTTTCTCGGGTTTACCAGTTTCTTTTGATTCCTCAAACGTTGCACTCTGCGATCCTTTGGATGAAGTAACTTGTGGTACCTACCCTGATGAGTGCTTGTTTCAGTTTGGAAAATGTAGTGCATTTTATACTAAAACAGTAAGTGAAAATACATCTTGATAATAGGTCGATACCATGTACATACAACACCCAGATTCAAGTGATTTTAATGGGATACTCTTCATCCAACACACAAGGCATCGATGTGAAGCAGCTTCTCTCACTTGAATGGACGTACTGATGCCCTTCTTCATCTCAACTTTGAACGATTTTCTCCTTCACTGCAACTTTATCAACTGCAACTTCAAATTTTGTGTGTCCTGCTTTTGAAGATGATTTTAGCTTCCATATGTAGGTTCTTCAGCCCTGCTTTTTATGTGTGTGCATGTGTGTGAATCCGCCTTGTTTCATGCTTATCAGAAGGTTTGGGTTTTCCATTGCTGCATCATCCTCCTTCGTTTTTCGCTGCCTCTCCCTCCTCTTTCTTGATTTTTCCTGTTTCATCTTCACTTGTAGCGGAAAAAGTCACCATAACTCGGTTTTTTTGGCGATTTTCAGGGCTTTGATTACTATTATGATACTACTGGTTATGTAGTCGAAGGAAATGATCTCAGTATATCTTTGTATATGTTTCTCTCCCTCCTGGCATTATGGGTAATCATTGTGCTTTGCCTCTTTCGAGGTACCACAAGCGTTGGCATTGGTAAGTCGTGTATATGTGTGCTTTGACGTGTGTTTTTTTCGTATGTTTTGGTGTGTATTCATGTGTTTTTTGCTGTGTGTTGATGTGTGCTCATGTGGCTTCGTTTTTGCGTTAATGTCTAGGTTAATATATGAGTTGATGTCTGCGTGAATTTACGAAGATGTGTGTCTTAATGTGCATTTATGTTCTCAGTGTGTGGCTTTTTTTATCCAGTGAGCTTCCCTCAAAGATCTCCTTCTCCATTCCTAGAATGCAACAACTGCAGTTTCTGCGATATTTTGCCACTTCTCTATCCCTGTGTGTATATGTGTGTGTACTCTTCTCTTCAGTGGCTTATCCCGGTATGATCATCCCCATCGTCTTACTCCTAGCTTTTGCTATACGAGGTTTGACACTGGAAGGATCTTCTAGTGGAGTGATCACATTTTTGGGTAAGTAGTTTGCCATTTTGATGATCATGAAGATGCAATTTGCATTGTTTGTGATTAATTTGGTGGAATTATAAACTCTGAGGTTTTTGCTGCTTTTTCGGGTGGAATTTTGATTGTGTTTTTGCTGTACATACTCCCTAGTGTGTGCGATTGTTGTCTTAAGCATCTTCGTCTTGTTCTTCATCCTACAGGCAATTTTGATGCTTCTCGCTTGCTAAATCCTAAGATCTATACGGATGCCACAGCACAGATCTTCTTATCTTTTAGCTTAGCTTATGCTTGTATACCTGCGTATAACTCCTACAATAACAGACACAAGAGCATAGTAGCCGATGGTATCATCATTGCAGCCAGCAACTCTACCGCATCCTTCATTGCTGGTCTAGCTGTATATACAATGGCAGGGTAAGTGTGTGTGTGTGTGTGTGTGTGTGTGTGTGTGTGTGTGTGTGTGTGTGTGTGTGTGTGTGTGTGTGTTGTGGTGCTGGATCCTATGTATTTGCGAATTTATGTGTTGGCTACCGTGTATGCTCTACTCTCTCTTTGTTTGTGCTCCACCCTCCTATCCAATCTTGTGTGTGCTATTCCCTGGCTACTCTGTAGATACCTCTAACTTGCTGCTTCGTCGCTTAATATAGACTATTTTTCAGAGCTGAAAAAACTTCAGAAACTATTTCTACTTGATACTACAGATATGTAGCAGTTCAGTCTAACACAGTAGATGAAAACGGAGACTACATCTATAGAGGAGGGGAGATCAATGGCCCTAATCTTATCTTTGTGCTTTATCCTGTGGGCTTATCCATGTTAGGACTTGCAAATGTAAGTGAAGAGGTAGAAAAAGTATTTTTTTTTTTGAATTTTTGAGGCGAAGTGTGTGCTATGTGCAGGTTGAGTGTGCTGTGTGTTCAAACGGGAGTTGATAGGAGCGATTGTGTATGTTTTTGCTGAGCTTTGTGGATTTCTTGGGTGCGTGTGGTGGATTTTGTCTTGGATAGAGGGTTGTCTGTGTTGTTTGGGGGTTTCGATTGTGTGTGGTTGTGAGGCTGTCTATGAGTGAATTTTGTGGCTGGTGTGTGTTTTGTGTGTGTGTGTGAGCGAGTTTCTCTGTGGTGGAGAGCTCTCTGTGTGTGACGCTTCTTTAGCTCAGTCTTCTTGGGCAAATCTCCCGTATGTGCTGTGGATTTTCTCGAGGTTTGAAAGACGTCTTTATCATCTTATTCTTCTTCCTCATTACCTTCTTTTTCTTCATCTTCATTGCCTTGCTCTTCATCGTCTTCTTCCTCTATTCTACAGCTATTTGGAGCTCTTTTCTTCCTGTGCTTCCTAATGTTGGGGCTTGATAGTGCTTTCTCACAAACTGAGTCTTTAGCGACAATTCTTATCGACTGCAGATTATATAGAAGAACACTGTATACTAGGTTTAAGAGGATGGGAATAGTGGCTCCCTTGTGTCTTATTTCATTTCTTCTCAGTTTACTATACGGCTGTTCTCTAGGAGAAAAGGTGAGGGAGTGTTTAAGGCCTTATACAGTAGGCAATATGTGAAGCTCTGTGTTTGGGGAGTTTCTTGATATGCCGGTGTATTGGCGTTTTTTTGTAGTGTATGTACAGCTGGCTTGTATGTGTAGGGGGGTTTTTCGGAGTGTATGTGCTCCTGATTTGGTTTCCTGGCTTTTGTGCTGGGGTTTTTGGGGTGTATGTCCACCAGCTTCTCCTTATATATACGGGAGTTTGGTAAGCCTTTTAGAAGTGTAGATACACCGAGGCAAACGTTGCTTTATCTTTGGAATTTATTACCTACATTCTCACCCTCTTCTTTTTTGCAGTTCCTCTCTACAGCAGATGACTACATTAACAGTGCACTCGGACCCATCATGGGATTATTGGAAACAATACTGGTATTGTATGTGTGCGTGGGTGTAGAGTGTGTGTTTGGGTGTGCGTGGTGCTGTGTGTATGTTCTTTTTGTGATGGTTACTCTAGTATATGTCAGTCTTTTGTGTGCCCCTTTTTAGTTCATCCCACACCTCAGTTATTGGTTAGGCCCTTCAATTTTAGGTCTAAACGATCTTTGTGTGTGTGTGTGTGTGTGTGTGTGTGTGTGTGTGTGTG